>LR812527.1:31363436-31370936 GCA_903798195.1 Danio kyathit
TACAACACCGTCTTAACGCAGTCGAACGCTTTCCTTCTGTAGCTGTTTATTTTCAAGCTTTCTTCTCAGCCAACACACACACGTTTATTCTTATCTGAAATGTGAATGTTTTCTACATAGAGGTGTATTATGTTTTGTGTTTGGAACATGTTTGTTTTTTCTTAAGCTATTTAGATGAACTAAAGAGTTATTTTGTGCACAAGAACAAAATGGATTAGCAATAACTACTTTTGGCATAACTACAGGTCAGATCAGGGTTTAGAAAGTGATTTAATAATTCATTAATCCCCATGAGCTGCTGAAATTGGTCCAATTTAGTTGGTAAATGAAAATTGATTGCTGTTTTAGTTTTTTGAAAATTGGGATACAGAGTGAAGCAGCACCGTCATCAGTGTCTCTCAGCTGTGAATCTGCAAATTAGAAATGCTTGATTTAACACAAATATAACAAGTGAAATGTCCTTTAGTTCTTGGCTGATTTGTATTTAATAAACCGTCTGTAAGATCCTCCATTTTACACATCATCTTCAGTTCTTCTGTTTTCAGATACAAGCCCCTTAAATCTAATAAAACTTAAATTTAACAAAATATTTGTTGTTCATGTATACTGTTTAAAGGTTTATAACAGGGGTGTCCAAAAATGGTTCTGGAGGGCCGGTGTCCTGCATATTTTGGTTCCAACCCAATTAAACATCCAGACCAGCTTTTCTTTTTTTTTTCTTTTTGCCTCATTTTTTATTTTTTTTATTCATGAATGAAAATGGCTGAAAATGTCGACAAGTGGATTGAAGCCATGCATCTTTGTTTATGTACAACTGAAGTCAGAATTATTAGCCCTCCCACCCTTTTATTTTCTTTCCCCAAATTTCTGTTTAACAGAGAGAAGATTTTTTCAACACATTTCTAAACATATTACTTTTAATAACTCCTCTCTAATAACTGATTTATTTTCTCTGCCATGATGACAGTAAATAATATTTGACTAGATATTTTTCAAGACACTTCTATACAGCTTAAAGTGACATTTAAAGGCTTAACTAGGTTAATTAGGTTAACTAGGCAGGTTAGAGTAATTAGGCAAGTTATTGTATAATAATGGTTTGTTCTGTAGATTATCGGAAAACAATTATAGCCTAAAGGGGCTAATTATTTTGACCTTAAATGACCTTTTATGGATTTTAAAAAAAATTAAAAACTGCTTTTATTATAGCCGAAGTAAAACAAATAAGACTTTCTCCAGAAGAAAAAATATTATCAGACATAATGTGAAAATGACCTTGCTCTGTTAAACACCATTTGGGAAGTATTGAAATTTGAAAAAAAAAATTAAATTGAAAGGGGGGGGGGGGGGGGGGGGGGAGGGCGAATAATTCTGACTTCAACTGTATAACAAATTTTTTAAACAAAATAAAAAAGTTGAAGATAAATTCTTTAGATTTATGTGCAGATTCTGAGTAATAATATTTAAATCTGCAGATTCTGGAGTAATAATAATTTCTTTAAACTAAAAGATTGTGCAAAGGTGGGAGGGGGTGTTTAATAATGATACAATTCGAACTAAAACTTCTGAACAAATTCACACACAAAATAAATGTATTAGTTTCATCATCCTTACCACAAAATGGACAATTACAATTATATATTACAATTAAAAGTACAATTCTATCAACATATTTGGAAAAAAAAATGAGTTAATATATATTTTATGTAATATTTTAAAGTGGATTTCATTAGTTTTATTAGGAAGTATTTTTGAGGCAACAACCAAGCTTTTCTCCAGTCTATATTATTAATTAATGCAACCCAATGGAATCTGCCTCGCGGAACAATACCATTTTTTTGCTGAAGAATTAGATCAATATGTTTATTACTACATTTTTTATCATGAATGTCAAGACCGTCCAGCAATAATGCTGATTCCTTCAGACTTTTGGATTGTATTGTATATGACTTTTGACCAGATGCATTAAACCTGTGGGGATAGCTCTTAAACACACCAGATCAAGCTCTTTCTAGGTATACTACAAACTTCCTTGTGTTGAAGGAAGTTGGAGCTACACTACGCAGGAGACCGGCTCTCCAGGACTGAGTTTGGACACCCCTTGTTTTTATAAGAATTTTTGAAAGTTCAGCAATGATGCTTTAATTTCAACAAGGTAAGAATATTTATTATATTATAAAGGATAAATATTAAATAAATGCTATTCTCCTCGCTATTTGTTCTCAAATAATCCTGAAAAAAAGTACAATTCCACAAAAAATATGAACACTATAATAAATTATATAAACAAAAATATTAACAAATATTTCTTTCAAGAAATCAGCATATTAGAATGATTCTGTAAGGATTATTTGGCACTGAAGGCTAAATTGAAAGAACATATTGAACAAGAATAGACTACATAAAATAAAACTAGTTATTCTAAATCAGGGTCACCAATCTCGGTCCTGGAGGGCCGGTGTCCCTGCAGGGTTTAGCTCCAACCTGCCCTCAACACACCTGCCTGGGTCTTTCAAGTGTAACTAGCAGACCTTGATTAGCTTGTTCATGTGTGTTTGATTAGGGTTGGAGCTAAAATCTGCAGGACACCGGCCCTCAGGAACAAGTTTGGTGACCACTGTTCTAAATGATATTTATTATTTTACTGTTTTTATGATAGTATTTTTACAAATACATGCACTCTTGCTTAACACTAAATAAAGAAATTACATTAAAATAAAAATCTTCTCGACACCTAACTGAATGGTGGCTGATGGATTTGTCCCTGGGTCATCCTAAAAATACTGGTCTCAGGACAACTAGCACTTGGCAAAATCAGGACGTGCTTGGTACAAATCACTAAAAATGTGAAGCTGGATATAACAACATAGATAAGCCATCAAACCATGGTCATGGCTCCTCAGAGTATTTAGCAGAGACTCCTGCAGGCAAGTCAGTTTTAGGTTTACCCTCCTGAAATATTATTTGAAACAGTTGCAGCTGCCAAGCGAACGAGCTTCATCTAGTTTTACGATTGATTGAGCTCAGCTGTCCCCTCTAGTGGTGAAAAGATTTTCCTGCATTATTTAACAAGACACTAATAAGACTAAATTATCAGGCAAACGCAAATTAAATGCCCGAGGATTCGTCTTCATCTTATAAACACAGCACGAACAAGCGAGCTGACAAAACAAAAACAAGTCTTGTTAACCCAATGCACCAGTAAGCCTATTCAGAATGCCTCGAATAAATATTTTATGCAACATATTCAAATGATAGTACACAAGCTGTTTCCCGTTTTCAAATTTACCTGAACAAAAACGTTAAGCCAATAATTGTTCACAAAGCTTGAAGTCTGACAATAAAACGAAGGTTTTGTTTTATAGTACTGGTACTCTTGCTTTACTGCTAGTTTTGAATTGCTATCTCTATAGTCCAGAGCCTTCCAATGAAGCAGGGCATTAAAAATTCAATGCCAATAGTGTAAACATAGCCAAATTCCGTCGGAAAACCACACTGAAACAATGGTAAACTGTTTTGTTTCTAAATAAATTCAGTGAATCAAGCTATATAGGACCACACAGTGGTGGTTTGCGTCATTTATACACAACAGAAAAAAAAAAAAAACTAAATCTCCCGAAATATTGATGTAACTGTTTTTGTTTTTATCACACACATTTTAACAACCCAAACTAAAACTAAAAAGCAACTGAAATGACTTTGGTGGATCACTCGCAGCTGTAGTATTTGCGGGGTGGATTAGTGATTTGGGGGCTCAAGCATTGAAACCCAAAACATTCTCTTTCTCTAGATATTTTGTTTTTCTGTGTAGATTCGTTGTTGTTTTATTTTTTGCAAATAAACAGCATGTTAAAATATATATTTTAAGCTACCTTTATCTTCTTAAAGTAAAATTGAATACATTCACAAATAACAAACAAGCTCACAAACTATGTACAGTTAATTAGCCATATTTGTGGTTAGATTTTGAAATTTGTATGTGCAGTATGGCAGAAACGTTCCACTATTAATAAGGGCCCCAAGTTTTGAAAAGAAGTAATAACATTAAAATCTTTGTGGTTATAGACAGATTTTACAACATATGATAGACAATTTATAAATGAGCTATATGATTAATACAGGCTTCTTGGCATTGGTAGGGGCCCCCTTAATTCCCTAGGGGCCTAAGCAGCTGCTTACCTTGCTTGCCCTTGTGTATTTGCCCAGTGCAATATGAAGGCCATTGGAAAAGTGAGGATTAATTTGAAGACACTGAACTGAGAATGTAGAAATTTCAGCATCATATGCAAGATGGCGACAGAATTTGTGATTGAGACTAAACGTTACTTCAAAAAAAAAAAAAAAGCTAATGTGCTGAACAGCTCCCTATAGACCTTAACTGAATAAACTAGTCTGAAAGACCAGATGTCTGTCTCACTTACTTAAATTCCGATAGAGACCATGAATCTCCAGAATTAACATACTAATCTTGGTGAGACACTGAGGAAGACAGCAAAATAAAGCAATTGGGCTTGAGATAAGGGAGAATAACTTGTGAACTGACACATTTCTTAATCTGTGAAACCAGGTTTTCTTTTCTACTGAAAAAAAAGCACAAAAGCATGGTGTACTCGCTATGTCTGCATTTTGTGGTCACAAAATTGGATTTATTTGTACGAGATACAAAAATGTAAACATTGCAAAATAAATAGTTAAAACAAGTGACGCAGGACCTATATTCATGCTCATGATCCCAACATGAACTGATGCACTTGTCTTGCTTGCATTTTCAAGTGCAAAAGCATGATGAAAAAAATAACAATCTAGGATTCAAGTAACAGAAATGACAGACTAATGATACAAATATACTATTTTACAAGGTAGTGATAATTCCCAATTTTACAAAATGTACACTTATAATATTGACAAATTTCTCTTAATATTTTGATATGCTGCTATTGGGTATAAGTCCGTGTAGAAGCGCACAGCTCTGAGCTCTGGAGTCTGTGTGGTTTTGGATGGGCTATGTGACTTCCATGGCCACTGTTGTCTCTGATAATCCATTGAGAGCCAGTCTCTCTGGTTCGTGATTCTCCCTGCGATAGGAAGACATGCATAAACGTCAGATATTAGATTCAAATATCATTTCAGTTATAATATTATGTTTTAATCTCAAAATTCTTAATTATAATTTCAAAATAGACCATATTTTCCATAATATAAATATGAAATGTGCTGTGGTTTATATTCCAAAGTTGCAAACACGGGTGAGTTACTAAAGATCCAATACCAAAGCATGTTACATCTTCAGCCCCATAGTGAAAGTATGCAGTTGTCATTTGCATGTAAATGTAATTATGCCACCTCTGAGCATCATTAAACTGTCTGTGTTAAAAACATAAAATGGCACTTCAGAAGCACCTTTACAGTGAAAATTGCATTTCAGTGTGCATTGTGTAATCAAATTAGCTTCCAATAAACAAAGCATCCACACATTTGGATTGGTGCAGAAAAGGAGACAAGGTTATCTCTAAATGATTTTAGTGCTACCAGGAGCCTGTGATCTAAATTAAAACATGAAATAGAATATTCATGAATAAGATTCTTCTTCCTTTGTTTTTTCCTCAATGCAATTTTTTAAACCAGCAAGGCTTGTAGTCAGGAAAAAAAATGGTACACTACCTTTGAAAATGTGAAGTAATGTCACAAACTATCTACTTTTGACAAAATGTCATTCTTTTGACCCCAATCATTTTTAACATTGATAATAATAATAATAATAATAATAATAATAATAATAATAATAATAGTAGTAGTAGTAACTTTATTGTCCTTGACAGGAAATTTGTTATGGGCATCACTATATTGCTGCAGACATTCCATAAAAACAAACAATAAAAACAATAAAAAATACAGTAGTTACAATAATTATAATGCTAATTAAGATAAACTCTTGTTTAGTAAACCAACAGGTACAAAGGATTTCTTATATCGGTTCAACCTACACTTTATACTCTCTTTCTTCTACCAGAGGGAAGCAATTCATAATGGAAACAAAAAATAAGTTGGATCATTCACAATCCTTTCCATCTGATTGAGGACATAATTCTCATATAAAACTTGAGGATTCAAATATTCATCGTGCCCAACAATTTTCCATCTTGTCTTCAGGAGATAATAATCTTTAATAATAATATTTAAATCTTTTCTGATGGATCATTTAATAACAAAAACTTAAAAAATAACTCCTGAAGAAGAAACATTTCAATTTCTTAGTGATGGCTTGCGGCTGGAAGGGCATTCGCATAAAACAAGTGCTGGATAAGTTGGTGGTTCATTCCGCTGTGGCGACTCCAAATAAATAAAGGGAATAAGCCGAAAAGAAAATGAATGAATGAATGAAAGAAACATTTTAAAATAGAAACATTTAAATTAAAAGAGATTTACTTAATGTTGAACACAATGATATTTCATAGTTTTACCTCACTTTATTGCATTTTTTTTTGGCGAGCAAAAGAAATGTAACAAAAACAAGCTGTATGTGAATAAATGCCAATTTTGGAACATGGTGTATAACTTTTATTTTTTGATTCTGGATATTTTACTAGGCCTGCACGATTAAGCGATTTTAAACTGGAATCATCATTTGAAAAGGTGAGATTTTCAAATCACGGCAGCTGTGATTATTTCGATTAATACTATGGCGAGAGGCGACATTAAAATGATCCAACTCACGCTACTTAACTGTTACACCAGAACCCAAGAGCCCCTTTTCACTATAATGGAGAAAATAAAAGCTGTGAACTCCAGCTTCGCTTCTCTCTCACTGTGTGTGTGACTTGCTTGCGTGAGGTAACGTTTCCTCTCCTCTCTCGGCCGTTACAGCGATTCTTGTGGATCCACACACACAAGGGTGTCTGCAGCGTGAGTTTTCTCCACCGTGTCTAGCTGTGATCGGCTGTGATAACTGTGCATTTTAGACTGTAACAGCGGCCGTTTATCTGTATCCGCGTCACTCATCGGTAAATAATACCAGAGCCGCGTTGACTGTTAAAGCCAATCACAGCCCTTTCTGTTGATTGCGGGAACACTAAAAACTCGCTTGACTGCTCAAAAAGCGGCATAATATTTAAATTTGTTCATTTGCTATAAATGCTCATGTTGTTCTGTGCATGTACTTGAGTTTTGTTAGATACATTCAAAGAGTGTTTTCTTTGAACAGGTAAAATTAAAGGTACAGTTCTTTTATCTGATCGCTTGTATTAAAGGACAAAATTGTATAACAAATAATATATAAATATAAATGCATTTATAAATTACACATTTTAATACAAGAATTGTTGTGCTGTAAAGTAAAATCTACAATTGTGCATGGAAAGCATCATCAATGGACAGTGATTGTCATGAAATCAATATGAAAAATGTAACACAATCTAAATGTAAAGGTTTTATATATCTATATATACATATTTATACATGGGCGACGCAGTGGCGCAGTGGGTAGCACATTTGCCTCACAGG
>LR812527.1:31378436-31491882 GCA_903798195.1 Danio kyathit
ATACATACATACATACATACATACCATACATGCATACATACATACATACATACATACATATATATATACACACACACACACACACACAAATTCTGTCATCTACTCGCCTCCACTTTTTCTAAAACTGGTTGGGTTTTTTTCTTTCTGATAAATACAAAAGAAGATATTTTGAAGAATGGTGGAACCTAGTGGCCTTCGACTTTGTATTAGTACTAGGCAACTTTTTTTCTACTATGGATGTTATTGGTTACCAGCTTTATATATGTACAAACACTTTTTTTAAATAAATCTATTTTTTTTCCAACACATTTTTAAACATAATAGTTTTAACTGATTCTAATAAAGAAATTATTTTGCCATGCCGGCAGTACATATTTTTTCTATTTATTTAGCAAGACACTAGTACTGAGCTTAAAGTGGTTTAAAGTCTCAACTAGGGTATTAAGTTAACAAGACAATTTAGGTTAATTAGGTAAGTCATTGTAATAATATTGGGTCTTATTCACTAATCATGCGTACATGCAAATTTATGACGTTTTGTCAAATAAATCATGACTCAAACTATACACTAACAAATGTGTGTATAAATATGAAAATCGTACTCAATTATTAGTGAATGAGGCAGAATAACCTTAAATAAAATAGTGCTTTTATTTAAGCCAAATTATTGAAGCTCCAGGGTCCAGTTTTTCAAAAAAAATTCATCTGGATCAAATTGTTCCAGATTTGGAAATCCCATGTTTTGCTATCCAGGAATAACTGATCTATCTTACTTTTATGACAGTTATTTAAAGGAACATTGGGTTGGATCACTGTGATCTAAATACCAAATTTCAGTTTACCAGAGCCTTAAATGGAACAAACAGTGTAGCCTACTGGCTTAGCAAACAACAACAGGTAGACACAGGTAGACAAAATACCAGCGGCCACAAACAGCCATTGTTTTAATGGCAAGAAACAGAAAAACTACAATCAACAAACATCTTACATTTGTTTTTGTTCTAATACCATACTGCTTTGATATTGTTTTGCTGTTGTTGTTTACCAAATCTTATTAGAAGTGACATGCTTCATGTAGGCTTCAGAAACTGTGACATACTAAGATGTAATAAGCAGTCAGGCCTGAGGTGTAGTTCAGTGTTGGTGTGGCTGTACTCACATGCAGGTGTAAGTGAGCTTCTGCTGCTGTGGAGTTCTGCTGCAGCTCTTGCTGCTGTAACTGTTTGTGCATGTGAACCAGCTGCTGCTGATGGGACTGAAACTGCTCTTCTGTGAATCCACCTGGATAGGCAAGGATATGGTAAGAAATGTTATAATCTGTGGGTGAGAAGGAATTTAAACTCAGCTTAGTTTCCACCACTAGATGGCAATAAAGTAGTTTACTCAGGAAACTAAACAAGAGATTTCATTTTGGGTGAAGTTCTTATTTTTTGTAGATAATAACATTTTACAAAGAGAGATTAAGCTGATAAAAAGAAATTTGATAAAATAATATTTCTATTTCAAATCTTTTTTTTATAAATTTTTTTTTGTGTAATTGTTTTTTTTTTTAACTAATTGGAACCCTGACAAAAATATAATGGGTTTCACAAAACAAATTAAACAGCATAAATGTCTTAAACATTTATAAAAAGAAATGAACATAGACCTTTTTTATAGAACGCAAAATTACTCATTATGCTTTACGTATATGCCTAAGGAGGATGACTTCGAACTTCTGGTCGGCAGCTTGAGTATAAAGAATCACATTTGGAACTATAGTTTTAATCTATTTTACTTTCTTTTAATGGCTTTGAACTAATACTGCTGTCGACCAGCGCCACCTCCTGGACTGCTTATTTAAAAAATGTGGTCTAATGGGAATGAACAACAACTGCTGCGAGTCATTTACCCTCATCGTCAGACAGCATGTGTGCCATTTAAATAGAGCACCGTCAACACTAAAGTCATTATTTTCAAATATATAACCAACCTAAACAAATGTAATTTACCAAAATGTTTAACACATACTGTAAGTACAGTATAACAGCTGACAGGTCGGGAACATTGACGCTGTATTTCAGCAATCCTATCTGACGGCAGACACTGAATTAGGAGAAGGTTTTTCTCTCGCTCTTGAACCGCATCTGATAGAAGCATAACGGCTTTAGCACACATCTTTCAAAATAAAAGTAGCATTACAAAAACACTCCATAACCTACTCAAAACGGTGCTGAGACACATTTTCGGATAGCAAATTTTCAGTTGAGAAACGATGTAAACGGAAGTTCTAAGCATTCTACCGGAAGATGCTGGTCGCTATGGCGCTCTCCATGCAGCAACCAAGAAAAAGGTCTATAGAAACATGGGGGGAAAAAAAGAATAAACCAGGCCTTCACAACTCAGTATATAACCCAAAAACAATAATGAGCCATAATGATATTGTGCACATGAGCTGCTAAATTGCTTATGTCTTTCTCTAAAAACTTAGGTGCCAGGTACGCATATACACATCTGACAGGATAAAACCCAGTTTAATGCGTGCACCTAAATGAAAGCATATAGAATGCAAACCATTAACTGACAACCACTGAGAGATTCTGAATTCAGGTCAGTTTATGTACATAGTTCTAGAGTTTATTTCATCAAAACAACTGGCAGGCCACATAAAAATAAATGAAAGGATGGATTTGTTGAAAAACCCTGAAGTAAACAAAAATAGAAGAGTATAGTGGTGAAGAGTTGTTATCCTTTTAATTGACTTTGTGAGTGCCCTTGAGCTCAGATGCCTCACCTGACACGCTGTTAGAGAGTGTCGTCCCTCCACCTTTTTCCACCAGCAGGGTCCCTTTCTTGTCCTCAGCCTTGGAGTTGTCCTGCAGCGGCCGAGGCCGGAAAAACTTCCACCTGCAGGCCTGGATATCACTGAGAAGCTGAGTCAGAGAGCGCTGAGAGACGTGAGAGTTTGTGTTTGTGTGGACGGGGAGGTCAGGCACACATGAGCCCGCGGAGGGATAAAGCATATCAGGGTCCAGGTGCCCGAGGGAACGATCCAGATCTGATGAAGTGCGATCCAAAACAACCCTGGCGGCGAACAACATAGTGCTTTCAGATATATGGCATAATCTGTGACCTTTAGCATTGATCATAAGGGATTTGGTTTTAATCTAATGTAACAATAGCATATTTTGCACCACGTCATGTCTAGAGTGAAACTATGAAACCCTGCACCAACCTTTAAACAAAAACAAACAAGATAACTGCAACATTTTATGTACAGTGTATTTTTCACAATTTTGCAACAAACCAGCAATTGTGTGTTAACATCTTGTAATTGTGCCCTTTTTTTTCAGAAATGACTTTGTTTCTTTAAAGGTTGCAACTCTGAGAATGATAGAACAGTGAGATCTTAATTTTGAATTGGGAGAAAACCTTTTTTTTTTTTGCAGGAAATATCAACTAAATGTTAACTCAATTCTGAGAGAAAAGCCATCGTTTTGAGAAATATTTTTTAAAGACTATTAAATACATTTAAACATGCATATTTTTAGGTTAGAAAGCAAATAAACTTGTCATTGCAAGTCACAATTTTCAGAGGATGAAAGCCATGTTTACTCAAATGTGTGAGAAAAAAATATCTTAATTGCAAGAAATACTGTGAATTACAAAAAAATAAATAAATAAACTCAGAACAACGCGGCAAGAAAAAGCTAAAAGGTCATATGCAAAAAGTGTAAATAGTGCCATACCTGCCACCTCTGCCCACCCTCCTACAAGCCACTGCGATGCACCGTCTGGGCACAGAGAGGGCAGTGAGACAGTTCCGCTGCCACAGCTGATCCTGATCCGTCTGCTGCCAATGAGGAGAACAGCTCTGATCCACCACCGGCTGAGGACACATAACACATATTTAACAATCACAGAGAAAATAGTAAAAGCACCACAGAGTCAACATTAAACTACTCCTGAAGCAAATATGGCACAATCTATGGGAAATGAGTACAAAATCTATGGTTTGGTGTCTAGTGACACACGTTTCACATGCAGCATTATTGGCCGTGTGCAACATACAAGGAGAGTAAAGTAAGGTAGGGTAGAGAGTGGTGTGAAGCAGAGTAGGGTAGAGTATAATAGGGTAGAATAGCAAAGGGTAGGGTAGGGTAGGGTAGAGCAGTGATTCCCAATTCCGAATTATTGGTATTATTTGGTAGTTTGGTAATTTATTTCACTAATTTGGCAACCATCAAACGTCATCAGTGAAACAGTTTGAATTTCTGCTTAGTAAAAAACATTAGTGTTCCATTTGGGACTACACTACATACAAACTCAACAGTATAGTATATGTAAGTGCAAAGTGGATAAGAGCATAGTGTAGGGTGCCATTTAAGTTACAGCTCATGAACTGATACTTGTGTGACAAATAATGGAAATATACTAAATGTGTGGGGCAGGGGGTTACCAAGGACCAAAATTGAGAACCACTGGGATAAAGTAGGGTAGGGTTGGGTAGAATTAGGTACGACAAAGCAGAATGTAGAGTAGGGTAGAGAAGCATAGGATGGGGTAGGGTAGGGGAGGATAGAGGAAACTGTCAGTATGCTATTATCAAACTGCCTGTCTTATGACCCACAAATATGACATGTTTTCTGTTCATTTAATATTATGAACTACCATTTTAATTGACTCATAACATTGATCAAACAATTCTTTTTAAAGGTACTTATGGAGCATGTTCTTGTTTTACTATGTTTGAACTGAAAAGCTAAATTTGCAGTAATATAAAGTGAAAGTAAAATAATACATAACTTTAATGTAATAAATTATGTATTTGACAACAACATGGCTGAAAACACTGAGAAAAAAAAAAATGGCTGAGGCAAACATGATCAAAAAAGAAATTGTAATATGAACTCTATTAAACAAATTTGCCAAGAAGCCTTAAGATGGCTTAAAATAATAAAACATTTTTAAAAACCAAACAAATATTAAAACAATAATTTCTTTCAATTAAGACTGTGTGAAATCCATTTTGTTAAATCAATTCTAAATCGTTCACTGCAGTAGGGCTGCAATAGTCTCATCGCAGGATATGCAGTATTGAGTTGAGATTATAGTTGATCAGCACAACAGTTGAGAATATATGATTTGTACATGACTTGTACATGAGTGATTGCAAGGTATAACCATAAAAGAGTGAAATATGTAATTTGCATGCATATTAAAGGCATTTCATAACAGTTTAAAGTATTTGGGCAAAAAAAAAAAAAGTACATTTGTACTCTAACTTGAATGAAGTATAATTTAAGCAAATTAACACAATGAGGTCTATACAGTTTCTGTACATACTGTTTGACTCTCCGAAAAACCATAAAGCAATGTTTTCTTGGCTTTTTCATTGCTCTATTGTAATTATTTTGATTATTTTTTCAATTTGTTTATTTTTTTTTTTATACATGATTTACACGACACAGATGATCACCCCAATCAAATGTTTTGCTATTCAAGCAATATATAAATCGCAGAAAAACAAAATATGTACAATTTTTTCAATATCATGCAGCTCTACACTGCAGTATTTTTTAACTATAGCAAAAGTAAAGATAAACTAGGACTTGAAGATCTTTGCGTCTTTGTGTGTAAAACCTTAAGAACAAATGCTTTAAGTAATTTCCTAGCAGTTTAAATATTAAAACATAACCTTTCTCCTACATCAACCAGCTTTGATGTGCACAGTTGCTGATTTCTTCATGATCTATAGCCAGCGCTGATATTGAATAGGAAACTCACAGCATGGTAACTGCAGCCAGCTTTCCGTCTGAAGGCAAAGACTCCGTCAGGATCGTTCTCGTCATCTGGCTCTGATGCTGGAGACTTCAGAAGAGAAAAAATACATAATTGATAAGCTATCTTTGCTAATGTCTTAATACAATACATGCACACAAGCATGTGCAGTCAAACACTAACCAGTGGATAATCCTCTTCTCCAGAGCTGTGGAAGTCATACTGTTTAATGTCTGCCTTGTTGATGGTCTGTATTCGCTCTGGCCAACCAGTCTGGCGAAACGTATCAAGTTTGGGCCTCTTGTTGTACTTCTTATGAGAACGCACAAAGTCAAAATGAAGCTCAGGCTTAACGGTGAAGGGGTGCAGGTGTTTGGGCCCAGTTTTGTGTGACTGGAGAAAAGACACAGCAAGATATGCTTTTTTTATAATGATGACTGAGCATATTATTTTTTTCTCATAGACTGAGGTTTTGGTTTCTTCTTCTGTTCTACTGTTTGATTTTACCTTAATTTTGTTCTCTGTCTTGTGCCGACTGCTGATGGGTAGGGATATGGGAGCAGGGTAAACGGTTTTCTCTGCCAGAGGTACAGTGACTTCATTGAGAATCTCTCCAGAGAAGTCTCCAATCTGATATCTAAAATACACAAAACATTGAGAAACATAATGTTTGAGCAGTGATGAAAGAGGGGAGTCATTTAAAATGTTTTTTGTCTTCATGAACAAACACTTGTTTTCATCTAGTGTATTTAAATTAGTGTGAACCATAAATTCTTATCTACACAAGCTTTGTGACATTTCCAAATGAACTGCAACATGGACTTATTTATTATGTTTCATTTCACCATCACACATCGTCATCACACTTACAGCAAATTGACGGCTGGAGAGAAGTGGTTAAAGTCCCAGTGAAATCAAAAATGGTTTTTAGGTGTTAATATCAGTATGTTAGTATCTAAAGTTTAGTGTGATCCAAAATTTGTGTGACAAAAACAGTGACAAATTTCACATTTAGAAGATATAAACATTCAAATCTTCGGGTTTGTTACTTTTGGCAAAATGAATCAACTTTTCTTTTTTTTCTTTCTTTCTTTTCTTTTTTTAAGTCACCTCATACCTCAGTTTCTCATAAAACCTTCTGACCAATCAAATGCGCTCTAGTTTTTGATACATCCTGCCCTTCAAGACGCTACTGTTGCATGCTGAAATCAGTAATTTGTTCCTGTTAATGGGTGTTTTTAAATCCAAGGGTTTGCCTAAATACTTGCAAATCTAGGAAACTAATAAATTGTAGCCAAGGTGAGTTGATCTGAATTCCTCATTCGTTTTGAAACATGCTGTGCGCAGCTCTACTCTACAGGAAGCCCAGAGGTGAAAAATACATTGCACACACATACTCAGTCAATTTACAGGGAATGTGTGACACAAAATATATTTAAACCATTTGAATTATGCAGAAACTTGTCGCATAAAAAAAAAAATTATATTTGCTATTTATAAAAGTCTGCTCCATGTCCCGCCCTGTCTTCCTGTTTCAGCTGAGATTACGTTAAATATTAAATAAAATGCTGATTTCACAGAAGGAATGCCATTAAGATAACCAAGGCATTTTTTTTAACTAGCATGAATCGATTGTTTACCTCAAGAATAGCAACATGATCTAAAAAAAATTATATTTTGAGCACTGAGTTCATGAATATTTAAACAACAAACTCTATTTCAAAAGAAACTATATATTAGAAAAAAGAAATGTTCACCCACCTCTTCTCAAAGACTTCCAGCGTCAGATGCAGCAGCTCTCGTTTGCTCTTTTCTCTTTTTTTGATCATCTCCAGAATGCTTATGGTTCGGCTGAACTCTCTCCTCAGCTTCAGCATCTTCTCATAAGATGCCTCGTCATTCTTGCGATTCTATAGAGATCACAGATCAGAGATCGAATGGGTTCTAGTAGCTGTTTAATCTATCCAACAAATAACATTCATCTTTCAACATTCAAACTCTTGTTTTTTCCAGTCTGTTAAAAGATTTTATTCATAAAATGTTAAAGCAAAATTCTCTCTTTTTTTAAGGTCAATTGTGGATAAATCTACATGTTAAATCACTGAGAATTGTTTTAAATTTAATGGTTACATGTTGCCACCTATTGGCCCAACTATACAATACAATATTCATTTGAATAGTTACTTGGAAAATATCATTTTGATCACTACCACAGGTATCAGCGTTTATGTACTAATTATAAGCATTTACCAAAATACGTGAACGACGTTATTTTAGAATTATACTTTCTCTGAGTCAATAGGAGCATAAACACAGAGTATCTGAATATCCATTATTATTTCACTTCAACAAATTTTCACATTTGTGAATTAAGAACGCATCCTGTCAGAATGCCCTCTTACAATACCATTTGAAGCATGCATGACACACTACAGAGAACATGCATACCTTTCTAGTCTGCATCTTCTCTGTGCGACGCCTGAAGGCTACGTAAGCATCACTGTTGGTGGACCCGTCCCTCTTCTCCTGCTTGATTTGTGGGATGAGAGACGGCCCCCGGCAGTTTTTCCTCTTCCTCACCCAGTAGTCATACACAGACTTCAACAGGTAGTCATCTTCATTTAGCAGCAGCTTGGCCTCCTGAAGAGTGACCAACTACAAAACAATTATTGAGAGGGACAAAGAAATGTGAGAATAGTGACATTTGAGAAGGTGCATTTTACATGGTTTGCAAAATCTTTTTTAACCTAAAAAAAAAGAGGTCTCGTATAGTGTGGGTGTGAAAAAAACTATGTTAATAATCGAAAGAATTAAACTACAAACATATACATAGCTAGAATAACCAATTAATGTTATTTTTATGAGAAAATATGTCTTTTTTTCATGTCCAACTAGGACTATATTTACTAGGATTATTTGCAATAAGAATAATAATTAATTTCAACCCTATTGTGTTTTCTGAGATAAATTACTGCTTAATGGTTGCATGTACAATCAATAATTTACTGATGTTTAAAAATTAAATGCTTGTTAAAAATCATACACATTAGAGATGCCACAATTCTCAATACAATATTGAACCGTTCGGTACGACATCCATGGTTCAATACGCGCTTGTGAATTGCGGTTTTTCCGGTTTTACGTTTAAATAATTTATGTACGTTTCATTTCTCTCCGAACTGACTGTGTGTGCCTGAAACTCCTCCCCGCGAGTAAATTTTCAATCACTATGCTCTAAAGTTAGGGGGCGCTCCACCATCATTCCACACTTTAACATGGCGAGCGGCAGTGAAGTGAGGGAGCAATAAGCAATAATGCTGCAGTTAAACAAAGTTATGCCAAGTTGCCAACTGTGCCCTAGTTAAAGTTCCAAGTATGTACACTGAGGCTAATACGCCCGCACACCGGATTAACTCAGCGGCCGTTCCCATATCACGTCTTTTCCGCTTGCAAGTTTGTTGTTTCTAATGTAAGAATATATGACAATATGCGCGCACACGTGGAGCAACGCGCTTGCATCTTTGCGGGCGCAGGAAGTAGAAAACATCTCACGGTGAGAGTTGTGCGTGCCTTTCAGTGCAGTGTAAACAAAAGATATGTTAGACGAATTAATATTAAGATGATTATGTATGCATGAACGCAGATGGCAACAACAGGTCATCTAAATAGCTCACCTAATATAAAGCTTGAATTTACATTAGACCTGATAACCGTCAAATTTTCATTTAATTTTTAATTAATTCTTGCATCCCTAATTGTTATGCAGTTCAAAAAATAACATGAATGTGTCTGAATGTAGAAGAAGCCTACTTCAGCAATGCACTGCTTTTGTTGTGCTCTGAAATACAACATTTGAAAGTTTGTAAAAAAAATAAAAAATAAAAAGTCTATTGTACAATGCAGTGATGTTATGTAGTTTCAAAAAACAATATATTAACATTTTAATGTAGAAAAAGCCAACGCGGTTGCCTTAAGGAGCAAAAATACAACATATATGGGCTCTTATATTGCTGTTGTGTTATCACTCATATAGCAAGTCATATCTCTCCGGCCCTTCGTTTGGGATGCTTTTCATGAACCGGCCCCCATGACAAACTAATTGAATAGCCCTGGTATAGACTAATCGAACAGAAACACTTCTAACATGACTGCACATCTGCGTCGCCATCACCCAGCAATATCACTGTCTGAAGGCAGAATAGCCAAGACAATAATAAAGTACCTCCATAAAACAACAATCCCTCACTGAATCCTTCCAGCAAACATATCCAACTGGTTCCGAAAGACATATAAAAATAACAAAGGCAGTGTTAAGTTTAATTAAGATGGTTTATTTATATTTACTGAAGTACAAATGTGTTTATTTGGAATGGTCGATTTATGTTCATTAACTTCACATGTATGTTTATTTTTAAAATGTAGGAATTTATGTGTTGCCCAGTTTGTACATAGGCTACCAGCAGCTGTGAGATTCCAGTGTTCATTTTTTTATTATACAATACACTAGGAACTAGTGTACCTTTCTTGGCTTTGATGTAAAATAAAGGAGTATTGCAATAAATCGTTTTTATTTTTTTCTCTTTCTTACTGTTCCTATTGCCTAAGCATAGAATAACAATAAAAAAAAAAACACTTATGTGTTAAGCCATCAGAACCGAACCGAACACCCTGTTAAAAAACCGAGGTATGTATTAAACTGTATTGTTGCATCTCTAATACACATGTATTTGTTACATTATATTTCATATAAATTATGTTCTTTTAATATACCTATTACTATTATTATTATTATTATAAGTGTGTATCTTTGCTTGTCTCATAATTCCATTAGTAAATCATTCTCAATTTATTTCCCCACACATCTTACTTATATTTACTATATTTATAACCCTATTACTGCTGTTTGCTAATCTTATCTGTTAATATCTACTTATTGTGCCATAGGAACAAATAATTGTGTGTGTGTGACCATTGAAGCACAACACATGGGTCAAGAGAATTAATGCAATCACACAGTGTGTGTAGCAACTTGAAACATAATATCATATAAATTAAATATATTGAAATAAAACATTGGTATTGGTATTAAATAAAGTAATTAAATTTGATTATCACAACACTACTGAAACATTAAGACATCTTTCAAACTTCAAACTTTTTTTAAATGACAGTGTGCAGCAATATCTATTTTGATGCTTTTATGATATTACATTAACTTTGCACAACTCAAGTACACAACTTAGGTCTTCAATGCAGTTGCTGTTACCTGGTTGGTGCTGGCTTTCTCTAACCGGTCCATCATGGTCTCAAACTGCACAGGTTTGAGCTCCATCTTACGATTGAGCCTGTTTAGTAAAGTCTCGTCCTCTGAGTCCATGTCATAGTCGGGAAGCTCGTTATCCAAACCCAGAGCTGGTGCAGAAAAGCAGGTACAGAATGGATTTAGATTCATATTGAAAACACATTTTAAATGTAGATTTAAATCAAGGAGTTAAATCATCCAGCAGGACACTTCTGTAGTGTTACAACACAGAAAATTCTTACCTCAATACGATAACTCGACAATATTTACACTCTACCATTTTTGATACCACAGAGAAATATCACAAGAGGTTTAATTGATTTTTTAAATGCATTTATACATATAAATTCTTTGCAATGGCCAGTGTTAAAAGCATTAAAGCATTGCTCAATGTAAGGCGCAAGACAGACCAAGCTGACGTTAAAAACTAGCAGTGCCAAAAAAACAACTGTGTTGTCATCTCCGTTTGGCATGAACACACCAAACAGACAACAGCACTCTAAAATGAGAATATAAATTCTGAGCCTCTGTCTATCTGCAGTCTATCTGTATTGTCATCCTTTAAATGGAAACCAGAACTAGTGCTGCACACATACAAACCATAATCAAAGCAGCATTTTCCCAGTACTTCTCGCTTACCAGAGGGATTTGCTAATGCTAATATTTCTGATTATCCATATAGTTTACAAATGACAGAATGACAGCTGGCTTCTTTGTGTTCCCGCTTGACTAGTTTTGTCACTTTGGTTTTTGTTTTTATGCTGATTTGTAGATGAACAGCCAATCAAAAGACTCTCTTGCCAATTGCTGACACCGATTATACATACTAAACTGGGCAAACTCCCTCCAACATGAGGCAAAGTTTGGAACACACCGAACAGCACCTTATAACCTGTATCAGCACCTTATAACCTGTATTCAGCACCTTATAACCTGTATATTTACAACAAACATGTACATACAACTCAACATCCAGATCTTTTTGACTAACTGCATCTCTGTTTAATGTTTAACGCCTTTTTTTCTTTTCTCATATTTAATTTTGTGTTGTCAACAAAAAACAAAAATTTGTTGAAAACAAATTTCTTGTGTGTGTGAAGCACACTTGGCAAAAAAACTGATTCTGAACAAACTAGCCTGACAGATGCTCACCAACGGCCGACGGCTAGTTCAGTAGTGGTACGGTACGGGTCAGTACGGGACACCTTTATGAGGCTTGCGTTTCCACTGCCAAAAGGGTACCAATGGTGGGTGTGGTGTACGACAAAAAGTTTCAGTCGATGTCATTCTCGCTCATGGAAATGTCAAAGTAAAACTGTACGAGTCATTCACATATCATATGAGAAGCACTTTTCACAAAACAGAGGCTTTATACACATAAATATTTGTGTATAAATGTTCATTACTAACCTTTCTATGAACATGATTTGATTATAACGGCAGATTATATTATAGAAAATAAATGAATAAATGCAACATATATGAACACATACAACCCCTTACAGTGTCCGATATGTTACCAATTACACAAAAAACTACACACAACATACATTTAGGCCTAATTTGGCTTCAAAAACATATAGCCCACAGTCAGTGCAAACCTCTCATCTGTATTTTTAATCTTCACCAGCACATGTAACCTCTTGTTAGAAAGTGATTCCGTCATTCTGAGTTCATAATAGTTCAAAAGGTGATGGTAATAGTTAAACATCACAGTTTGTTCATGTTTTAGGTTGCTGAAAGAATCATTTGCTCCTTTGTTTTTTTCCAGCTTCTCCTTAGTTTTTTTAATGCGCCACTCTCACGTTTGACCGTTTCTGAAAGGATTGGATGTCAGAAACACTTTAATAATTATGCGCACATTATTATCATCAGCTCAAGTTCGTTAAGATGTGCGGCAAGTGCACGCGAGCTCTCTGGAGAAAGTGAAACCGCGTGTGATTTTAGACAGCCTCGTAACACAAAAACAGGACATGGCAGATTTTGTTTAACAAGGTTTGTTTAAGCTTGGGTTGACCATGGCTCGTTATTATATGTATATAGTATTACAATGTAATGTCACGGCTGTGTATTTGAAAAGGCACTTCCTTTGTTTTCATTCTCCAGGCTTGTGCACGAGCTAGTGACATATCTCTGTAAACCAATAGCGTTCAGCTGCCCATCTAGCTCCGCCTTCTGTCGTGCTAGGTACCCTTTAGAAAGGGTAACCAAAAAGGGGTACAGTACACTTCGCTTTTTTTGGTAACTTTTGACAGTGGAAACGTCCATAAAAGCATACCGTACCATACCACTTAGTGGAAACGGGCCATAAAGGCAGCTGTTCTGATTTTCACTTGCCAAGGCAACATTTTTACTGGCCCAGCTACACAAACAAAACAAAAAAATAAATAATTAAAAACAAGTAAAATAAAAATATTTCTTGTTTTCGTTGTTCTAATCTGTGTAAAATTACACCATATAAAATTCTAGAAAATTTCACAATTACTAATTCTAAATTTTAGAAACTACTAGACTAAATAAAATAGACTGAAAATATTAGAAGACAAATAAACTGTCATGAATAAACAAATAAGCATATGACAATTATTAACACAACATAAATACAACTGAATTATTAAATTATTGAACTATATAATAGTGCTTGAAGTAGGTCTAATTAGGATTTATTTATTAATTATAGTTAATAGCAGTACCAGGTTGATTTAAAAAACATTTCAACTGTACATTTCATTTTATAGACAACCACCTCGGTTTTTAAAGATGGGTACTTTTCAAATATTTAACAATATTTAGTCTATCGGTGCTGAAGGGCAAATTCATGTAGAAAACTCAGCATCTGCATGCTAACAGATAAAAAGATGCACAAACAGCGTGCAATTATAGAAGTGTCTCCCATGCTTAACATCAAATGTGAAATGAGCTGCTCTAGATAAATAAAAGTGAAACTGCAAGGACAGACTAGACCAGGGATGGGCAAACTTGATCCTGGAGGGCCGGTGTCCCTGCAGACTTTTGCTCCAACCCTAATCAAAAACACTTGCCTGCAGCTATCTAGTGATCTTGAAGACACTGATTAGTGTGTTCAGGTGTGTTTGACTAGTACTGGAGCAAAGGTCTGCAGGGACACCGGCCCTCCAGGATCAAGTTTGCCCATCCCTGGACTAGACTATGGTGGGCCATAAGACTAAAACAAAACATTTAAAGCAGGCTGCAGTGTGAGAGTGTGTCTGAGTGAGTGACAGGCGCGGTGGACATGTCAGACTGTGGTGTATATGAACTCACTGATGGAGAGCAAGTGCAGAAGTGCCGAAATTCAGAAAAGCAATATCATATCGTTTCAAATCCTTCAGCATCAATACTTTTGACAACACTACTTTCTTGAGGTGGATGTTGCAAATGACTCACGCTGGATGTGGATGAGCTGCTTGGGGATGCGAAATTCTCCTTTGTACAGACGGTCGTAATAGGTGATGTTACTCTCAGCCTCCGGCACAGGAATGACCATGCTCTCCTTCTTCTCCCTGAACACCTGCTGGGCAGAAATGGCCCTCTGAAGATGATGCTCCTAAAAAAACACACACACCATAAAAAAAGTGAGAGTGAGCAAAGCTAATTTTTCAATGACGAATTGGGCCAACTGGAATTCGTGAAAGGTTTACACCATATGTGCCAGAACAATAAAGATTTGTCACATTTGTCCAATATAAGCACCAAAAACTCCCCAGTTAGTTGACGTAGCTGGTCTCAGCAAGAATACGAAAAAGTAAAAAAACTCACACAGAGATGGAAGCAAGAATTGGGCAAGTACGACTTCTAATGCAGCTGAGAACAGCAACGTGATGAAACCCGCTGCAATGGCTTTCACAGCTCACAAGCATACAAATGAACTCGAGTTGTTCCAATCACTTTTGGATTCATTAGACAGTTACTGTAGCTGACAAGTTCAATAATAGAAAGGTGAGCGGTTCATTATCAGCTTGGCGAGTAGAGGAAATGCAATCTGCAGCACACAAAAGATGCTCTGTAGCTACTGTATTAAACTCAATTAGTTAACAAAGCAAATTAATGATGATGAATCAATCTTAAAAGGTCAATAAATCTTTTTATGGACACATGAAATAACCACAGCTATACAGCTTGGTGCTAGATGGTTACACCACTAACTGGCCAGACAAACTTTTTTCAGATACTATTAATAGTAATTAATACTACACAGTATTAGTATTATTATCATTACATACAATAGCACTTTTTATGTTAAAATGACCATCTACTACTACTACTACTACTACTACTACTACTAATAATAATAATAAGTTGAACAACAAGAATAGACTTTAAATCAACTGATGGTACTGGATATTTGTATTAATAGTTATTTGCATTGATCTGAGTTAATTGTGCGGTTTAAATTTCACTGGTCTTGCCAAAGATTTCTAGTCTCTAAAGCTTGACACGGAGTATTAGGATAAGGAGATGCTCATTTTGTTACTGTAAGATATTGAGATAATTGCTTCTTAAATATTAAGATAATAAAACTGCTGTAAAGTAAACAAAGACAACTAGCGGCTTTTAATCGTATATTATATTAGATTAGGATATTATGGTTACAAAAGGCATATGCTTTATGTTTAAAAATGACAGTTAAACAAAAAAATCCTGACAGGCTTAAATTATAATAGCAATAACAATAACAACAGAATTAATGATGCAAATTGTAGTTACATTTATTTATTTGTCTGTTTGCTTTCACAATGACACAAATTATGTGGTGGTATAAATTGGCAATACAGTAGTATTTTGATGTTCAGCATGGTACGAATGATTTCCGTTTTCAGATACTACTGCAATTTACATTTCAATGTCAAACACAAAATATGGCATATTAGTAGACTGCACTATCTGTCATTTGCGTTAAATTGATGCCTAAGGCCCGCTGCTGCACGAACTAAACTCTGAAGAATCGAACCTTAGCTACAGACGCACGCTGTTCAGCTCGTGTATTCCTGTCGTAACATACGCTACTCACGAACGCATTTGCGCAAAAAGACTGACGTCAATGCGCGTTTACCACTAGCAAATCACTTACGTAAATTACCTTACCCACGCCAATAGTGTAGAACATTTCCTACAAATACGCGACTAGCGTACATTTAATACGTAACTCTGATCCTCGGAACGCTGCGTACGAACCTCCGTAAGCAGAGAATGGACTTACGTAGTAAAACATGCGTAAAAGCTACGTGAATACCAACACCCAGCTATGCACCTGAACCTCATAAAATATTATGAATTTAAAACCATTTTCATACCGACTCCTCTTCCTTTTCCATCCCGGTTGGCATTTGTGGGACCGCTCGGTTGATGGAGACGCAGTCGGTGAGGTCCGGGAGGTCTTTATTGCGGTAGATGGGCAGCGGTTTGGCGGCGTCTAGCGCTCGCGCGCGGAACGAGAGTTTACTCATTGTTTTCAGCGATCACAAATACACAAAACACGGATCATTCGGTACAAATACACACACGAGCCGACGGTTTTCTCCGCGGCCGCGCTCACTGACTTCCCTCCGATCGAAATCCGACGGTTAGATGCATCTCTGAGCGAGTGTGGTGTTTTTTCACGGGCTTTTTTTTTCTCGGCTGGTGTGAAAACATGGCGGACATGATCCCGACAGCCCGCGCGACACTGCCAAAGAGCGTGAGCGGGAGCGCGCGTGTGCCGCTGCGCGCGCACCCCATACAACATGCGTGCACACGATATTACGACACACGGGCACGAGGGAACACATGCATGCATTACAGACCTGTCATAGACATTAGTAAATCGACCGTCCATTAAACAACTCTAGCGATGATAACATCTTTGCATGTGCCACGAAGACAAAGATGGCGTCAAGGGTGCAACCAAAGATTAAAGGCCATATAATTTTATTTGAAAGCCCCTTAGGCTACTTGGCCATTAGCCTATGCATTTTGGGACAGATGCAACGCATTTAATTCATGCAGACATGAGGTCCACCATGAATCCTACGGCTAAACAGAAGCAGACTGAAGAAAACGTACAAATTTAAATTTATTAGCTAGGCCTAATAGTTTGCAACTTGGCTGGATCACTAGGAGGGTGCCCTAATAGCAGAAGACTGCAGATTCTATGGTCTGTCGCTATAGGCATGTCTCCAGATCAAGGGACTGAGTTTTACCACCGTTAAATTCCATCATTGTGTGAATGATGACAATCAGACCAAGCAAGCAGGTCAAGACTCCTGAATAAAATGGCACTCTGTCCACATCCAAACTGGTGTGCTTTGACCAAAGAACATTGACCAAAGAAATGAACCAAAAACAGAACATGATGTCATAATATGCAATCCTAAAGGACAGAATGCTGATTTTCCGTGTTGTTATATGGCAACCAATATATCAGAAACAGCAGATCTTTAACTGTGTGTAATAGCCCTGGGTTGTTTTGACTCCATATTGGTGCCTTAAAAGTACACATTGGTACTTAAAATGTACATAAGTACTTCAAAGTACAAGAATGTACATTTTAAAAGGTACAGTATGTTAGTTTATAATTTTGTTTCCAAGAATGTGGTCACTATAGCAGTGATTTACCCTAACATAAATCACAGCGTATGTCAATAACGTACGTCCTTCACCATTTCTGATGCTGGAACTGAGATCTGTGTGCAGTCTTCTATCAGCAGAAGTGAGCTGAATGGCCAGCCCGCAGAGAGGAAAGTATAGCACACGGAGGTGCTTGGAAAAGTTACCTGCTAAGACACAAATCATTTTTAATGAGCGGAACAAGCAGAACTTAGAGGCAGAGGCAATCCTATAAAATGGTGGCGAATGTGCAATAGATAAGTGGAGAGTCTACAGGGTAGAATATTTCCAATACTGCTTGGGATCTGTTTTTTTTTTTTTGTCCCTCAATGTTGTACAATATATTTTTCATAAGGTTTAGGGTCATGAATTAATTCATTCATTTAGTAACTGACTTTAAGAAAGTTATATCTCTATTAGGGAAGAATGCATTAAGTTGATCAAAAGTAGCTGTTAAAAGTTTCTGTTTATTATAAAATCCTAAAAATATATAATTAAAAATTTATAATAATAATAATAATGGTTACTTGGTTGTTGAGCATAAGATTATTTATTTAGGCCATGTTCCAAATCCTTACAAGCTAGCTGTTATTAAACCTATTATTAAGAAACCACAACTGGACCCGAGCAACTTAGCTAATTATAGGCCTATTTTAAATCTTCCGTTTATGTCGGCAATACTAGAAAAAGTTGTTTCTACCAAATTATGCTCCTTTCTGCAGACAAACAACATTTTTGAAGTGTTTCAGTCAGGTTTCAGGCCTCATCACAGTACAGAAACCTTAGCTGCTGACCAAGGGTGCATCTCACTATTAGTTTTATTTGATCTTAGCGCCGCATTTGACACCATTGACCACAATATTCTCATAGACCGCTTAAATTCTACAGTTGTCCAAAAACAGGCTCTTGAATGGTTTAGGTCATACCTAGCTGACCGTTACCAATTTGTGAATATTAATGGACAGCTTTCACAAGTCAGGCCAGTAAAGTACGGGGTCCCTCAGGGATCAGTTTTAGGCCCCTTGCTGTTTACCATATACATGCTACCCCTGGGAGACATTATTAGAAAACACGGGATCAGCTTTCATTGCTCTGCAGACGATACTCAATTATACATTTCAACTAACCTAATGAGATGTCTGAACTGTCTAAGCTAACCGAGTGTATTAAAGATGTAAAGACTGGATGACCAACAATTTTCTTCTCTTAAACTCAGACAAAACAGAATTATTACTTATTGGGCCTAAATCCTGGACACAGCAGTTCTCACAACTCGACCTGCAACTAGAGGGATACAAAGTTAGCGTTAGCTGTACTATAAAAGATCTGGGTGTCATATTAGACAGCAATTTAACTTTCGAAAATCATATATCCCATGTCACAAAAACTGCTTTCTTTCATCTGAGAAATATCGCGAAGTTACGAAGTATGCTATCCATATCAGATGCAGAAAAGCTAGTTCATGCTTTCATGACTTCTAGGCTAGACTACTGTAATGCTCTGTTTGCTGGTTGCTCAGCATCCTCTATTAACAAACTCCTGCTAGTGCAAATGCAGCTGCCAGAGTTCTTACCAGGTCTAGAAAATATGATCATATCACCCCAATTTTATCCTCCTTACACTGGCTGCTGTTAAGTTTCGTATTGAATTTAAAATATTACTCCTTACCTATAAAGCTTTAAATAATCTAGCTCCTGTTTATCTAACCAACCTCCTGTCTCGCTACAACCCAACCCGCTCTTTACGATCTCAAAACTCAGGGCTTCTGGTAGTACCTAGAATATCAAAGTCGAGTAAAGGAGGTCGAGCCTTCTCATTTATGGCCCCCTAAACTCTGGAATAGCCTTCCTGATAATGTCCGAGGCTCAGACACACTCTCACAGTTCAAAACTAGATTAAAGACCTATCTTTTTAGCAAAGCATACACTCAGTGCAGTACATAGCGCTATGACACATGATGTGCCTCACACATGATTTTGCTTCTTGTTTATGATATGTGTAATTTTATGTGAAAGAAAACTGAAGACTTCTTCAGGCCGTATAGCAAATCATTCAAATTTGGTTTCTATTAATGTAGTTCTGAGACTACTGTAGGGAAAACAGCTAAAACTGTTAAGTTAGCACTTTTAAACATCCGATCACTTAACAATAAGTCACTTTTAGTCAATGATTTTATCAACACAAATTGCCTTGATTTTATGCTTTTAAATTAAACTTGGCTAGATGACAGTTGTAGCGCAGCAGTTCTGAATGAAACAGCTCATTTAAACTTTGATTATTTGAGTGTTTGCAGAGTTAATCGGAGAGGTGGAGGCATCGCTGCCCTATTTAAAGATGACTACGAGTGTAAACAAGTGTCATTTGGTGACTATTTTTCCTTTGAATATCTGAGTATAGCACTAAAGGGTGCTCCACGCATTTTACTGATCATTATCTACAGACCTCCAAAACATTCTCCAACTTTTATTGATGATTTTACAGAGTTGTTATCAATAGTAACCTCTGAGTTTGACTATTTTACTATTGCTGGAGATTTTAATATTCACATTGATAATCCAGAAATCAATGCTGTAAAAGAACTCATGACTGTTTTAACACTTTTGATCTGACTCAGCATGTTCAAGGACCCACAACACAATCGTGGACACACTCTTGATCTACTTATAACTAAGGGTCTACACATTTCATCGACTGTTGTTAAGGATGTTGCACTATCTGATCATTTCTGTATTTTCTTTGATATATTGATCACTCCAGCCATTAAAGACAGATCTGTCTCTGTCAGAAAGAGATACATAAATGAGAATACTAGTGAGCAGTTTATGAAGGCCATATCACTCGCACCAAGTATATCTGCAGACTCTGTTGACTCTCTCCTTGATTTGTTTAACTCTAAAGTTAAGAATGTCATAGATGACATTGCTCCTGTTAAAGTCAGGAAGAAAACAGGGATGAAAGACGGGCCTTGGAGAAAATCAACAGCAGTCCAAATGATGAAAAGACAGTGCAGAAAAGCTGAGCGTATATGGAGGAAGACGAACTAGTAGTCCACTATAATATCTATAAAGACAGTCTTCATGCTTTTAATGTGAAACTAAAATCCGCTAGGCAGACTTTTTTTTCAACCCTTATAAACTATATCTTAAATAATGCGCGTACACTCTTTGCAACGGTAGAGAGACTCACAAACCCCCCAGTAGGATTCCCAGTGAACTACTCTCGGAAAGTAAATGTAAATGAGTTCGGTCATTTCTTTACTGATAAGATCAATAATATTAGAAAGGCAATCAGCTCATCCAATCAGCCAAATTGTGTCGACGTCAGACAAGCTCAACCACAACTTAAGAAATCAGACATTATGTCTGATTTCATGGCAATTAATGGTAAAAATCTTAGAAGAGATCGTACAAATTATGAAAACATCAACCTGCAGTCTTGACACCGCTCCCCGCATCATTCTTCAAAACGGTGTTTAACTGTTTAGAAATGGATCTCCTAAAAGTGGTAAATGCTTCACTTCTCTCAGGGATTTTTCCAACTCATTTTTTTTTTCCCCTCTTGAAAAAGAGCAATCTGGATAACACACTATTGAGCAGTTACAGACCAATCTCAAATCTCCCTTTCATTGGAAAAATCATTGAAAAAGTTGTTTTCAACCAGGTTAACACGTTCTTAAACTCCAAGGGGTGTTTAGACAATTTTCAATCTGGTTTCAGAGCACATCACAGTACAGAGAGCGCTCTTATAAGATAATCAATGATATCCGCCTAAATACAGATTCAGGCAAACTAACAGTGCTGGTATTGCTCGATCTTAGTGCTGCATTTGACACTGTCGATCACAGCATACTTCTGGATAGGCTGGAAAATTGGGTTGGGCTGTCTGGGACGGTCCTTAAATGGTTCAGATCTTATCTTGAAGGGAGAGGTTACTATGTCAGTATAGGTGACCATAGGTCAAGGTGGACACCCATGACATGTGGAGTCCCACAAGGCTCGATTCTGGCACCTCTCCTGTTCAACCTTTATATGATCCCTCTGAGCCAAATATGAGAAAGAACCAAATCTCCTACCACAGCTATGCTGATGACACTCAGATCTACTTAGCCTTATTGCCAAATGACTACAGCCCTATTGACAACCCTCTGCCAATGCATTGATGAAATGAACAGTTGGATGTGCCAAACTTTCTTCAGCTAAACAAAGAGAAAACTGAAGTCATTGCATTTGGGAACAGAGATGAGGTTCTCAAGGTGAATGCGTACCTTGGCTCTAAAGGTCAAACAACAAAAAATAAGGTTAAGAATCTTGGTGTGACTCTGGAGTCAGATCTGAGTTTCAATAGTCATGTCAAAGCAGTTAGTAAATCAGCATACTATCATCTCAAAAACATTGCAAGAATCAGATGCTTTGTTCCAGTGAAGACTTAGAGAAACTTGTTCATGCTTTTATCAGCAGCAGGGTGGATTACTGTAACGGCCTCCTCACGAGCCTTCCCAAAAAGACAGTCAGACAGTTGCAGCTCATCCAGAACACTGCGGCCAGGATTCTGACCAGAACCAGGAAATCTGAGCACATCACACCTGTCCTCAGGTCTTTACACTGGCTCCCAGTTACATTCAAGAATAGATTTCAAAGTATTACTACTTGTCTATAAATCACTAAATGGCCTAGGACCTCAATACATTACAGATATGCTCACTGAATACAAACCTAGAAGAACACTCAGATCTCTGGGATCATATAAACTAGAAATTCCAAGAGTTCAGTCAAAGCAGGGTGAATCGGCTTTCAGCTACTACGCCCCTCGCTGCTGGAATTAACTCCCAGAAATGATCAGATGTGCTCCAACATTAGGCACATTCAAATCCAGACTGAAAACACATCTGTTTAGCTGTGCCTTTACTGAATGAGCACTGTGCTACGTCCGACAAATCGCACTATTATGTTTTTCTCTTCTTTTTCATTCTTTTACAACCTGTTTTAACATATTTTTATCTGTTTTTTATCTGTTTTATATTATCTGTTTTTATTTTTTCTTATACTTGTCTTTTTTATTCTTGTTTATGTAAAGCACTTTGAATTGCCACTGTGTATGAAATGTGCTATATCAATAAACTTGCCTTGCCTTGCCTTTATATACACTATGAACAGCAGCTACGCTAATTATTCTCCTTATCTGTATTTCCACCTGGGAGTACTCATCTCGAGGCCCTCAGACTATGCAGTGCCACTGATGCGATCCAAGACCAGCAACGAGATGATCCCAAGGTTTTCTGGACCAGGCCGTATCCTGAGCAGCTGCTGTGGTGGTCTTCATGGAGTGAGAGCATGAGACTGACTCCTGTGATGCTCCAAGGACAGACGAGTCTTCGCTGAGGTCCAGCTTCCTGCGTTTACGTTTGGCCATAGGGGAAATGGTCGTGCCCAACTGAGCCAGGTTTCTCTCAAGGTTTTTTAAATCTTCACTTTCGCCAATTGGTGAAGTTTTTTTCCCTCGCGGCTGTCGCCACTGGCTTGCATGGTTCTGGATCTGTAGAGCTGCGCATCGATGGATTTGCTCTTCAGTGTTTGGACTCTCAGTACTGATTATTAACCCACACTGAACTGAGCTAAACTGAACTGAACTTAATCTCTGAAAACTGAACTGACACTGTTTCAATTCACTATAATCTTCCATGTGAAGCTGCTTTGACACAATCTACATTGTATAAGCGCTATACAAATAAAGATGAATTGAATTGAATTTCTGAAGGATAATGACCGAGTCTGGAGTTCTGTAAATTCAGCTTTAACAAATAAGATACACACACAAATATTTTAAATAGTGAAGTTTCACAATATTTAAATTTTCTATATTTTTATCAGGTGTGTTAATTCAGATGTGTTTGAGCACACTTAATTCTTTACAAAAAGTCTCTGATTATTGCTGATCCTGTAGTTTATTACTGAAATTGAATAAGACATGGGAGAGGGGTCTGGATGCATACCTGGTGCAGTGCAATCTGAGCTGCATCCAATGTTTTTTAATGCGCTCACCTAACTCCACCCACCCACAGTGACATCACTAGAGATGTCCATTGAGTGCATTGGTGTCTGACATTGCTTCACTGAGATATGCAGTCTCAGCTTGCATCATGAAGGCTGCCTCCAGATACTATTGGAGCTTTATATAAAATTGACATTGCAGCCCGCTTGTTGATGCTCCCCTTTAGACATTCTGTATAACTTTTCAACTCCAAGTCAACTAATTCTTATCAGAATAGTAAGATTATACAAATTTATGTATACTTGTAAAGTTAGTCTGTTGGTGGATTATCAGTATTAGCAGATATTAAGCTGGCATTAATGCTATACTACCAAGACTTTTGGTTGATGTATAAATGTCTAAAAGAGACCATCAACATAAAGTGTTACCCTCCTGAAAGTAATTTTCTGATGTTCAAGATATTTCACCTCAAATTGGTGATGGTGATGGTGACGAGTCCCCTGCTTTTCAGCTCAAACAATGACGTCCTTTGACTTGTTAATTGCTGGAGCTGTTGAACTGAGATCACAGGTGTGAATTAGTGTGAAGGGGCTGCAGGAATAAGGATAAAAGCTAGCTGGCAAATGCCAAAGCAACATTCCAATAATGGCTGTTCCACGTTCTTATAGTCTGCTTTCATTCATTTCATGTCTTGAATAGCTTTAACTTCAGTGTAAAAAATGCTGGGTTTCACACAATCGATTTGCATTGGGACAATATGAAGAAATTAATTTAACTTATTAGTTTTTACAAATTTAAGTGGATTAAAAATGACACAATTAAGTTTTCCTCAAACAAAATCAAGAATTATGTTGCATCTTTTATTATAATTGTATAATTTATTTTATTTAGCAGTTTGAACAAACAGCAAACATTATTTTTGTTTTTATTCAGCATGTCTGAATGTGCTCTTCAAAGTCCCAAATAAACTTCAAGCAGTTAATTTGTATTCTTTGCTGAAGTTCAAAAGGAAAATTGAAATAATTGAGTGGCCTGGCCTCTTGGCTATCAATTTAGATGCCCTGATTTGATTTTAATTTATAAGCACTCATTTTTATTTGATTCTCAATTTGATTCTTAATTTGATCAATGCATAAATAATTTATACAAATGCCACTTACATTTCTAAAAATAAACAGTGAACATCAGTTTACCCAAGGTGAATTAAGTCAAAGCCATAGACGATTGTATTAAACCTAATGCAAATATGTGCTGCACAAAGAAAACACAGCAGTTAAAGGGATAGTTTCACACAAAAATGAAAATTCTGTTCTCGTATACTTATCTTACTCAACTTAGTCCAAACCTGTTTAAGTTTCTTTTTTTCGTTGACATACACAGTAGGTGTTGTGCTACAGAAAATGTCTGCTACAGTAAAAACTTGTTGGTAAGTTCCCTTCTAAGAAATTGCACAAAAGTTGTTTCAGACAAAATGTAAGTAAATATAGACAAACCCCATGCATGCATTTGGTTCAGTTGTAAATTACATTTTAACCAAATTGTTGGGTTTGTTGATGTTTTATACCAAATTTGAGTTGAAACAAACCGGCATGTTTAGAGTGTAGATTAATTACTGTAATTGCTCTAACCTAACAATTAAGGAATTGAAACAATGGAATGACAATGAAATTTAAAAGAAAAAAATAAACAGAAATAACTATGAACAGCAGTGTTGGGGAAAGTTACTTTTAATAGTAATATTATGGCATCCTTGTATTACTTAATAAAAAATGAATGTGTACTAAAGTAATGCATTTTGTTACTTGTTTCAGCTGGAATATATATTTTACACAATCTCATGTTATCATCAGTACCTCAATTTCTAGTGAACCAAGATATGCACATTTGTTCTGATGATAGTGGAGTGCTCTAGTCTAAAAGAGTAGCCTTGAGCGCAGGATCTGAGTTAAGTTTAGGAAAGACTGTTGACCTAGAGAGAACAGATAAGTGTAAATAAACACATTTAAAGCCACAAAAGAACTGCTGTGCATCTGCTTTAATAAAACCATGTTTTTTACAGTTTTGGGTTTTGAAGAATTCAAACAGCTGTTTACCTCTTTGTTGAATGTTTCAGTTGTTTTCGTAGATTATTCAATCCAATTCAATTCACATTTATGCGATAACGCTTTTACAATGTAGATTGTGTCAAAGCAGCTTCACATAGAAGATTATAGTGAATTGAAACAGTGTCAGTTCAGTTTTCAGTGTTTAAGTTCAGTTCAGTTTAGCTCAGTTCAGTGTGGTTTAATAATCACTACTGAGAGTCCAAACACTGAAGAGCAATTCCATCGATGCGCAGCTCTACAGATCCTGAACCATTCAAGCCAGTGGCGACAGCGGCGAGGTAAAAACTTCACCAAATGGAGTAAGTGAAGTATTTTAAAAACCTCGAGAGAAACCTGGCTCAGTTGGGCATGACCATTTCTCCTATGGCCAAACGTCTTGTGCAGAGCTGCAGTCTAGGCGCCGGAGGCTGGAGAATGCTGGACCCCAGTGAAGACTCGTCTGTCCTTGGAGCGTCACAGGAATCAGTCTCATGCTCTCTACTCCTCCATGACCACCACAGCAGCTGCTCAGGATACGGCCTGGTCCAGGATTATGAAAACCTTGGAATCATCTCGTCGCTGGTCTTGGATCGCATCAGTGGTGCTGCATAGTCTGAGGGCCTTGGGATGAGTACCCCCAGGTATAAATGGAGAATAAAGAGAATAATTTGCTGTTCATAGTGTATATAAATAAGATGCAAAAAAACCTGCGTAGGGCACACTCATGCATCATACCGCTAAGTAATGCACTGAGTGTATGCTTTGCAAAAAAGATCCAATCTAGTTTTGAACTGTGAGAGTGTGTCTGAGCCTCGGACATTATCAGGAAGGATATTCCAGAGTTTAGGGGCCATAAATGAGAAGGCTCGACCTCCTTCGACTTTGCTATTCTAGGTACTACCAGAAGCCCTGAGTTTTGAGATCTTAAAGAGCGGGTTGGATTGTAGCGAGACAGAAGGTTGGTTAGATAAACAGGAGCTAGATTATTTAAAGCTTTATAGGTAAGAAGCAATATTTTATATTCAATACGAAACTTAACAGGCAGCCAGTGTAAGGAGGATAAAATTGGGATGATATGATCATATTTTCTAGACCTGGTAAGAACTCTGGCAGCTGCGTTTTGTACTAGCTGAAGATTGTTAATAGAGGATGCTGAGCAGCCAGCAAACAGAGCATTGCAGTAATCCAGCTTAGAAGTCATAAAAGCATGGACTAGCTTTTCTGCATCTGATATGGATAGCAAACTTTGTAACTTAGCAATATTTCTCAGATGAAAGAAGGCAGTTTTTGTAACATGGGATATATGATTTTCGAAAGTTAAATTGCTGTCTAATACAGTATGAGACCCAGATCTTTTATAGTAGAGCTAACGCTTACTTTGTATCCCTCTAGTTGCAGGTCAAGTTGTGAGATCTGCTGTGTACAGGATTTAGGGCCAATAAGTAATAATTCTGTTCTGTCTGAGTTTAAGAGAAGGAAATTGTTGGTCATCCAGTCTTTAACATCTTTAATACACTCAGTTAGCTTAGACAGTTCTGACGTCTCATCAGGTTTAGTTGAAATATATAATTGAGCATCATCTGCATAGCAATGAAAGCTGATCCCGTGTCTTCTAAAAATGTCTCCAGGGGTAGCATGTATATTGTAAACAGCAAAGGGCCTAAAACTGATCCTTGAGGCACCCCATTCTTTACTGGCCTGACTTGTGAAAGCTGTCCAATACTATTCACAAACTGGTAACAATCAGCTAAGTATGACTTAAACCATTCAAGAGCCTGTTTTTGGACACCTGTAGAATTTAAGCGGTCTATGAGAATATTGTGGTCAATGGTGTCAAATGCGGCGCTAAGATCGAGAAAAACTAATAGTGAGATGCACCCTTGGTCAGCAGCTAAGAGTAAATCGTTGGTTATTTTTACTAATGCGGTTTCTGTACTGTGATGAGGCCTGAAACCTGACTAAAACACTTCAAAAATATTGTTTGTCTGCAGAAAGGAGCATAATTGGGTAGAAACAACTTTTTCTAGTGTTTTAGACATAAACGGAAGATTTGAAATAGGCCTATAGTTAGCTAAGTTGCTTGGGTCCAGTTGTGGTTGCTTAATAATATGGTTAATAACAGCTAGCTTGTAGGGATTTGGAACATGGCCTAAAGATAAAGAAGAGTTGATAACATTAAGGAGAGGTTCTCCTATAATAGGTATCAATTCTTAAAGTAATTTTGTTGGAATTGGATAACATACACATAGCTGGTTTAGAACTATTTATAACTTATCTAGCTCTTCCTGTTCTATGATTTTGAAGCATTGTAGGTTATTTGATTCAGTGGAATGTTTACTGGATCTGGAGTATAAGGTGGTGCAGAAAGTTTAACATCATCTATTTTCTGTCTAAAGTCTTCTATTTATCACTGAAAAAATCCATAAAGTCATCACTACTAGTTTGCGGTGGGACATTTTGTTCCAAAGATGACAGATTATTTGTTAGTTTAGCAATGGTGCTAAATAAAAATCTAGAATTGTTATGATTATTTCAATCAGTTTGCGGAGGTGCTCGGCCCTGGCAGATTTAAGAGCCCTCCTATAGCTGGAAATACTGTCTTTGTACGCAATTCTAAAACCTCTAAATTAGTTTTTTTCCATTTACGTTCCAGAGCACGGGTTGCTGTTTTGAGAGCGCGAGTATGACTATTGTACCATGGTGTAGTTTTATTCTAGTTTTATGTAGTATTTAATTTGATGGGTGCCGCAGTATTTAGTGTGCTAGTAAAGATGGCATCCATGCTGCTGGTTACTACATCAAGGTCATTTGCGTTTGCGGGTGCATTTCGGAATAGAGAAAGATCAGGTAAGTTATTTGTGAATTCATCTTTGGTAGATGGAACGATAGTTCTACCAGGGCGGTGGTATATCGGGCAGATGTGCTAATTTCAGGTAAACGCAGCTTAAATAGTAAGAGGTAGTGGTCTGTAATATCATCACTTTGTGGTATAATTTCTACATCAATGACCTCAAGTCGATAAGACAGAATTAGATCTAATGTATGCTTAAGCGGGTTGGGCCAACAACATTTGGCTTTATCCCAAGTGAATGTAGTAAATCCATACACGCGAGCCCTAATGTATCGTTAGCGTCATCTACGTGGATGTTAAAGTCTCCTACAATTAGTATTTTATCAGTTTTAACTAGTAAGTCAGAAATAAAATTAGAAAACTCTTTTAGAAAATTGACATAGGGTCCTGGGGGTCTATATATGGTGATTAAAGCGAGCGATATCGTAGGTTTTTGCATGATATCCGGAAGCATAACATTAAGCGCTAATACTTCAAAGGAGTTAAACATAAGTTCGTTTCTCTAATTAACATTAAGAATATCACTAAAGATTGCTGCAACTCGACCACTACGACCAGTTTGAAGAGCCTCATGCTTATATGTGAATCTTGGAGGAGTTGCTTCATTTAAACTAATATAGTAATTTTGTTTCAGCCAGGTTTCAGTAAGACAGAGTGCATTAAGATTGTTATCTGTTATTATTTCATTTATGATAAGTGCTTTAGGTGCTAGTGACCTGATGTTTAGGAGACCAAGCTTTACGAAATTTGTATTTTCACTTTTTATTGGTTTTTCAGGTTTTATTCTTAATAGGTTTTTTCTAGAGCACACAGAATGTTTATTTCTTGATCTAATAACATGAGGAACAGACACAGTCTCTATGGGGTTAGCTAGACGTTACTGTGATTTAAGTGGGACGAACAAGAGTCTATATGGCTAAAATTTGAATTTTGTGAATTATCACTTACTAGTCAGACAGAACGAAGCGCCCTGGAGATGTTGTCCGACAGGAGTTCAGCTCCAGCTTGACTGGGTGTAGCCCATCAGCACGGAAAAGCCTAGGACGCTCCCAGAAAAGATTCCAGTTATTGGCAAAGAGCAATTTCTGTTCATTACATCATGTTAATAGCCATTTATTCAGAGCAAAAAGTCTACTTCATTTCCTCGGCGGTACGTAGGAAGCGGTCTAGAAACGATGATCTGAGTGGCGGGCAAGGTGCGTCGAACCGTCTCGATCAGGCTCCTGAAGTCCCTCTTCAGGATCTTCGACTCGGGGAGCCCGGTGTCGTTCGTCCCCACGTGGAGGACGACGGCACCGACGCTCTCGCCAGTGCTCAGGATAGATACCTGTGTAGAAATATTCTTAATGCGAGCACCAGGAAAGCAAAAGGTGTGTACTTTGTTACCTGATATGGAAACAGCGCGGACAGGGCGAACGATGGGAGTCACCGATGATAGCCACATCGCAAACCGGTCTTGCGTAGAGGGGCAAAGCAGTTCTCCGTGAAGATCTCAAACATGGCAGGAGGAGATGTTCTGCCCCGGGACCTGGTAATCACCTTATGAGGCTGCACCCAGGGGCCGTGGTAGTGGGGTGTCGGGTGCACGACACCTGGGCGAACCGTGCCTCGGTGCGCTGGGCTTGGACAGAGGAACAGCGGGGTTGAGGTACACGGAGTGTCGTGGCTGATCGTGCATTACCTCAGATGAGCGAGCTAAAGCGCGGGCACACCGAGCAAGGCTCGTTGTTCCCGGAGCTGCACTCGCTTCATCTGCAGATCGCAATTCCATTTCTCCACTGCTTCCAGCTCCAGGTCCAGCGCCTCCATCGATGCCTCTCCTGCACTCAAGGACAGACACACAAGCGACATCATACAGGGTAAAGAGCAAAGCCAGTAAGTGAGAAAATTAGTGAATGAAGAAGTCAGTAGTTTTAGCTGACTAGCGGTGCTAGCAGGCTAAAGCTACAAACAACAGGCGGATGCTCGAGAGACAGAACGTTTTAAAGTAGATTTATTTGTATAAAGTGTTAAGTGTTGTATAAAATGTATTAGGGGTTTGTTCACCCTAAGTAGTAGTTAGCGAATGTGGAGGTATTTTTATGATAAAAATGCAAATTGCGAATCTATGCGACAGAGAGAGCTCCAAACACACGCAGCGAGGCTACCGTAACAGCGACAGTGATTAGTCTTAGGCTAATCAAATCGATAATACATAAAAACCACCTACGAACAGTTTTAAATTTTTAATTTAGAGATCATTTTATAATCTCTAATTATTTCATTACACTAAAAAATTCCTAATTTTTACATTAAAATTACTTTAAAATATTTAATTAATTTACAAAAAAGTATAGTTCATCATTAATGCACCTTTCTGCCATTTAAATTTGTATGAATCTCTTTTGCAGGACATGACAATTATTTTAAGAATAGCTAGTAATAATTTTTTATGATTACTGGGGGTGGGGGGCTGTTTATGTTTTTTTCCTCACTCATTCAGGCAATTGTGCTAGTATTATAAGACAGCGATCTTCTCCCAGAGACATCAGGCCAATCTTTTGTTCAGAATCAGGTGGTTTGTCTTTGTCTGGCATCTCAGCTGAGACCTGTCCACTATGGGTGACCCTGCCAGTACTTGTGAAGTACCAGTGGTGAAGCTCTCAGCATCACTGATGCACACAAGCCCTCACAGCACGTCAAGCTGCAAACCATGTGAGGGACCCTAACCTAACCTACCGTATCCTAACAGTGACCGACCAACACCCAGAGGAGTCCAGCAACTGACCAGCAACACAGAGAGAGACCTGCCAAATGCATGTCAAAAACACAGAAAACCTCCCAAAACAACCTGACAACCAGAACCCAAGAGCCACATCAGAACACTGGAAAACACCAAAACATCCAGCAGAGTGATAAAAACTTAGAATGAAAAGAAAACTTAATGTAAAGACTTACTCTATAACTATTTACAGTATATACATATGTGCCCTTGATCCTCCATGGATTGGATCATGGACACTGTGATGTCTCAGTGTCTGGGCCTCTTTCTTCGGGGCTCCTCCTCAGGCAGTGGCTCTCCACTGATGTCCACGTGGATTTGAGGAGCACTGCTGCTTCTGCTGGACCTTCTCTCCGAGATCAAGACTCGTCCATCAGGCAGCTCGGTCTCCAGCAGTGCGGCCCGGTGGAGCTTCTCCCACAGCCGCTGCTTGATCTCTAGGCCCCGCTCGATGCTGTAGGAACCACAATGCCTCTCCATGACGGAGCCGTAGATTGCTGATAGTCCTGCACGCTCCAGCCGTGGATGGAGACCTGCTCCTCCTGCTGACACTCGTCCACTGAGGAGGACACAGATGCTGCGAGACAGAGGACAGGGAGAACCGCCGCGTTCTTCAGGTGTCGCTTCTCCAGCGCTGGGTCAGAGATGCAGCTGTAGGTGTGATCTAACCTGACCGCCGCTGCGAGCTCCTCGCGAGAGACGCCCTCCAGCCAGAAGTCCCTCAGGTGTGCGGGGAGAGCCCTTCTTCTTGAGCGACGCTGCTCCATCAAGATCACCCAAAAACAACTTTCCAAAGTAGAGAAACTGATCAAACTTTTCGAAAGTTGTGAAGAGTTTGTAGCGAGACGATCAGTTTAGAGCCAGTTGTGGAGATTTTTAAAATCAATTCAAGTTGCTGTAGTGACAGAATGACGAGGCTCATTTAAATGTAAACAATATTTAATGTTAGCAGTGAATTAATTAAAAAGCACGAGTTCCGTGTTTTTATAGGGGATTTTTTGTTAAATATAATGAAATATGCAAATTATAATTATTTATTAAAAACTTTGCCTATATCAGGGGTGTCCAGACTTTTTTGTTATAATGGGCCAAAAACAAACTTGGCCGGTGGAAAATATACTAAACTGTAAAGTTGTCAATGTAATTTCCTAATTTAATGTTATAATTCATAATATAATTTATTATATAATTTAATTAATACTATAATTTCATTCATTCATTTATTTTCAGCTTAGTCTCTTTACAGTATTAATCTGGGGTCAGACAGCCGAGGCTCGAACCAGTGACCTTCTTGCTGTGAGGCGACAGCACTACCTGCGCCACCGCATTGCCCAATACTATAATTTATTACATTTAAAATACTTCAATTTTATTAATAATCATACATTTTTGTACATTTTATAATGAACATCTTACCATAAAAAACATAAACAATTCCATTTATAGCACTAAAAAATACACTGCCTTAATTTGCTTGCTGATGGCTTCCATCAAGTGACTCTTTTTATTTTTTAATTTTTTAAATCAGATTCATTCACAAAATTTAATTGAAACAATTAATTTCAGTTGCTTTTTTGTAGCTCAACAGTTAAAAAACAAAAGTATGTAAATTAGAAATGATCAATCTCTGTTAAAGGCACTCCCCCAAAATTCCCCATCATTCTCCTTCTCTTCTCAGATAGGATGGAGGGCCAAATCAAAGGTTACCGTGGGCCAACTTTGGCCTAATTTGGGCATCTGGCCTAAATGAATCAAAATAAAATTGCATACAGTAGCATTTTTTTTTTTACATTTTCTATAGGCCTATGTAAGAAAAAATGTCAAATCACAGGTTTCCATATCAGAAATCTGGTCACGTTGGTGAATATAGCAGTGTTTGTTGTTCTCTTTTGGGATGATTTGCGATTGATTAAAAAATAAATAAATAAAAATGTAAAAAGTGATTAATATTCCCTTTCTATACTCACTTCATTATTTACTAACTATATTTACAACTGGACTTTAGAAATGATAGGCTATTGTTTTTGATGCTTTGTGTAGCCTGTTTTTTCCAACATCTATCGGATGATTCATTCATTCATTCATTTTCTTTTTGGCTTAGTCTCTTTATTAATCTGGAGTTGCACAGCAGAATGAACTGCCAACTTATCCAGCACATGTTTTACGCAGCGGATGCCCTTCCAGCTGCAACCCTCACTGGGAAACACCCATACACACTCATTCACACACACTACAGACAATTTAGCCTACCCAATTCACCTACACCTCACGTTTTTGGACTTGTGGGGGAAACCGGAGGACACCCACGCAAACACGGGAGAACATCCAAACTCCACACAGAAACGCCAACTGACCCAGCCGAGGCTCGAACCAGCAACCTTCTTGCTGTGAGGCGAATATGCTACTACTGCGCACCCGTGCAGCCCTCGGATGATTAAATAGTTTTTATTATTAATATTTCGTTATTATTAATAAAATACCATAAGCAATACAATAAAACAAAATGAATTACAAAGTTCAAAATAAAATTCTAATAAATATTGTAATATACACATTTAAAAAAACATTAAAAGCAGTTGCCTGAATTCCTGAAAGAGTTTTCCTTATGTTAATCATGTGTCTGGAGAGGCAAGAGGTGTTGCTGAGAAAGTGGTTGATTGGTTTGAGATCTCTGTGCTTTCCTCTTCTGAAAGAAGCAGAAAAGACTTCAATATGCAAATTAGTTTATGTGCAAAATATTGACTATGTGGACCACAAATCAATTGAGTATGGATTTTCTTGTCTCATTTTGATTGTGCATGACATGTAAATTTGCAATCTGACTTTCACGAAGCAGTTAAGCCAATTTCTCAACATGGTAAATGCCAATAACTATTATTTATAATTATATATAGATTTTGCACACTTGGTCAAAATTTTATGGGTAAAAGATTATTCATTACAGTGCTCAGCATAATTGAGTACACCGCATTTGAACAATGAATATTTTTATCCATTTCTCAGTGAATATAGTTGATGTATTTTGGTGCATTTAAACAAAACAGATTTATTAAACAGATATTTATTAAATAAGATTTTAGTCACCAAATATATTTAGAAATTTAAAGATAATACAATTAAATTCAAGCAAAATATTGAAAAAAAAATGACAACCTACAAAATTCAACAATTTTAAAAAGTTTTGCTCTTCTTGATTTTCTCTTTTTTTTAAATTTGTATTTAATATTTTTCTATAAGATATCAATTTGGCTGTTATTTTGCACCACGTCATGTCTAGAGTGAAACTATGAAACCCTGCACCAACCTTTAAACAAAAACAAACAAGATAACTGCAACATTTTATGTACAGTGTATTTTTCACAATTTTGCAACAAACCAGCAATTGTGTGTTAACATCTTGTAATTGTGCCCTTTTTTTTCAGAAATGACTTTGTTTCTTTAAAGGTTGCAACTCTGAGAATGATAGAACAGTGAGATCTTAATTTTGAATTGGGAGAAAACCTTTTTTTTTTTGCAGGAAATATCAACTAAATGTTAACTCAATTCTGAGAGAAAAGCCATCGTTTTGAGAAATATTTTTAAAGACTATTAAATACATTTAAACATGCATTTTTAGGTTAGAAAGCAAATAAACTTGTCATTGCAAGTCACAATTTTCAGAGGATGAAAGCCATGTTTACTCAAATGTGTGAGAAAAAAATATCTTAATTGCAAGAAATACTGTGAATTACAAAAAAATAAATAAATAAACTCAGAACAACGCGGCAAGAAAAAGCTAAAAGGTCATATGCAAAAAGTGTAAATAGTGCCATACCTGCCACCTCTGCCCACCCTCCTACAAGCCACTGCGATGCACCGTCTGGGCACAGAGAGGGCAGTGAGACAGTTCCGCTGCCACAGCTGATCCTGATCCGTCTGCTGCCAATGAGGAGAACAGCTCTGATCCACCACCGGCTGAGGACACATAACACATTTAACAATCACAGAGAAAATAGTAAAAGCACCACAGAGTCAACATTAAACTACTCCTGAAGCAAATATGGCACAATCTATGGGAAATGAGTACAAAATCTATGGTTTGGTGTCTAGTGACACACGTTTCACATGCAGCATTATTGGCCGTGTGCAACATACAAGGAGAGTAAAGTAAGGTAGGGTAGAGAGTGGTGTGAAGCAGAGTAGGGTAGAGTATAAATAGGTAGAATAGCAAAGGGTAGGGTAGGGTAGGGTAGAGCAGTGATTCCCAATTCCGAATTATTGGTATTATTTGGTAGTTTGGTAATTTATTTCACTAATTTGGCAACCATCAAACGTCATCAGTGAAACAGTTTGAATTTCTGCTTAGTAAAAAACATTAGTGTTCCATTTGGGACTACACTACATACAAACTCAACAGTATAGTATATGTAAGTGCAAAGTGGATAAGAGCATAGTGTAGGGTGCCATTTAAGTTACAGCTCATGAACTGATACTTGTGTGACAAATAATGGAAATATACTAAATGTGTGGGGCAGGGGTTACCAAGGACCAAAATTGAGAACCACTGGGATAAAGTAGGGTAGGGTTGGGTAGAATTAGGTACGACAAAGCAGAATGTAGAGTAGGGTAGAGAAGCATAGGATGGGGTAGGGTAGGGGAGGATAGAGGAAACTGTCAGTATGCTATTATCAAACTGCCTGTCTTATGACCCACAAATATGACATGTTTTCTGTTCATTTAATATTATGAACTACCATTTTAATTGACTCATAACATTGATCAAACAATTCTTTTTAAAGGTACTTATGGAGCATGTTCTTGTTTTACTATGTTTGAACTGAAAAGCTAAATTTGCAGTAATATAAAGTGAAAGTAAAAATACATAACTTTAATGTAATAAATTATGTATTTGACAACAACATGGCTGAAAACACTGAGAAAAAAAAAAATGGCTGAGGCAAACATGATCAAAAAGAAATTGTAATATGAACTCTATTAAACAAATTTGCCAAGAAGCCTTAAGATGGCTTAAAATAATAAAACATTTTTAAAAACCAAACAAATATTAAAACAATAATTTCTTTCAATTAAGACTGTGTGAAATCCATTTTGTTAAATCAATTCTAAATCGTTCACTGCAGTAGGGCTGCAATAGTCTCATCGCAGGATATGCAGTATTGAGTTGAGATTATAGTTGATCAGCACAACAGTTGAGAATATATGATTTGTACATGACTTGTACATGAGTGATTGCAAGGTATAACCATAAAAGAGTGAAATATGTAATTTGCATGCATATTAAAGGCATTTCATAACAGTTTAAAGTATTTGGGCAAAAAAAAAAAAAAAAAAAGTACATTTGTACTCTAACTTGAATGAAGAATAATTTAAGCAAATTAACACAATGAGGTCTATACAGTTTCTGTACATACTGTTTGACTCTCCGAAAAACCGTAAAGCAATGTTTTCTTGGCTTTTTCATTGCTCTATTGTAATTATTTTGATTATTTTTTCAATTTGTTTATTTTTTTTTTATACATGATTTACACGACACAGATGATCACCCCAATCAAATGTTTTGCTATTCAAGCAATATATAAATCGCAGAAAAACAAAATATGTACAATTTTTTCAATATCATGCAGCTCTACACTGCAGTATTTTTTAACTATAGCAAAAGTAAAGATAAACTAGGACTTGAAGATCTTTGCGTCTTTGTGTGTAAAACCTTAAGAACAAATGCTTTAAGTCATTTCCTAGCAGTTTAAATATTAAAACATAACCTTTCTCCTACATCAACCAGCTTTGATGTGCACAGTTGCTGATTCTTCATGATCTATAGCCAGCGCTGATATTGAATAGGAAACTCACAGCATGGTAACTGCAGCCAGCTTTCCGTCTGAAGGCAAAGACTCCGTCAGGATCGTTCTCGTCATCTGGCTCTGATGCTGGAGACTTCAGAAGAGAAAAAATACATAATTGATAAGCTATCTTTGCTAATGTCTTAATACAATACATGCACACAAGCATGTGCAGTCAAACACTAACCAGTGGATAATCCTCTTCTCCAGAGCTGTGGAAGTCATACTGTTTAATGTCTGCCTTGTTGATGGTCTGTATTCGCTCTGGCCAACCAGTCTGGCGAAACGTATCAAGTTTGGGCCTCTTGTTGTACTTCTTATGAGAACGCACAAAGTCAAAATGAAGCTCAGGCTTAACGGTGAAGGGGTGCAGGTGTTTGGGCCCAGTTTTGTGTGACTGGAGAAAAGACACAGCAAGATATGCTTTTTTTATAATGATGACTGAGCATATTAATTTTTCTCATAGACTGAGGTTTTGGTTTCTTCTTCTGTTCTACTGTTTGATTTTACCTTAATTTTGTTCTCTGTCTTGTGCCGACTGCTGATGGGTAGGGATATGGGAGCAGGGTAAACGGTTTTCTCTGCCAGAGGTACAGTGACTTCATTGAGAATCTCTCCAGAGAAGTCTCCAATCTGATATCTAAAATACACAAAACATTGAGAAACATAATGTTTGAGCAGTGATGAAAGAGGGGAGTCATTTAAAATGTTTTTTGTCTTCATGAACAAACACTTGTTTTCATCTAGTGTATTTAAATTAGTGTGAACCATAAATTCTTATCTACACAAGCTTTGTGACATTTCCAAATGAACTGCAACATGGACTTATTTATTATGTTTCATTTCACCATCACACATCGTCATCACACTTACAGCAAATTGACGGCTGGAGAGAAGTGGTTAAAGTCCCAGTGAAATCAAAAATGGTTTTTAGGTGTTAATATCAGTATGTTAGTATCTAAAGTTTAGTGTGATCCAAAATTTGTGTGACAAAAACAGTGACAAATTTCACATTTAGAAGATATAAACATTCAAATCTTCGGGTTTGTTACTTTTGGCAAAATGAATCAACTTTTCTTTTTTTTCTTTCTTTCTTTTCTTTTTTTAAGTCACCTCATACCTCAGTTTCTCATAAAACCTTCTGACCAATCAAATGCGCTCTAGTTTTTGATACATCCTGCCCTTCAAGACGCTACTGTTGCATGCTGAAATCAGTAATTTGTTCCTGTTAATGGGTGTTTTTAAATCCAAGGGTTTGCCTAAATACTTGCAAATCTAGGAAACTAATAAATTGTAGCCAAGGTGAGTTGATCTGAATTCCTCATATCGTTTTGAACATTGCTGTGCGCAGCTCTACTCTAACAGGAAGCCCAGAGGTGAAAAATACATTGCACACACATACTCAGTCAATTTACAGGGAATGTGTGACACAAAATATATTTAAAACCATTTGAATTATTGCAGAAACTTGTCGCATAAAAAAAAAAATTATATTTGCTATTTATAAAAGTCTAGCTCCATGTCCCCCGCCCTGTCTTCCCTGTTTCAGCTGAGATTACGTTAAATATTAAATAAAATGCTGATTTCACAGAAGGAATGCCATTAAGATAACCAAGGCATTTTTTTAACTAGCATGAATCGATTGTTTACCCTCAAGGAATAGCAACATGATCTAAAAAAAATTATATTTTGAGCACTGAGTTCATGAATATTTAAAACAACACAAACTCTATTTCAAAAGAAACTATATATTAGAAAAAAGAAATGTTCACCCACCTCTTCTCACAAGACTTCCACAGCGTCAGATGCAGGCAGCTCTCGTTTGCTCTTTTCTCTTTTTTTGATCATCTCCAGAATGCTTATGGTTCGGCTTGAACTCTCTCCTCAGCTTCAGCATCTTCTCATAAGATGCCTCGTCATTCTTGCGATTCTATAGAGATCACAGATCAGAGATCGAATGGTTCTAGTAGCTGTTTAATCTATCCAACAAATAACATTCATCTTTCAACATTCAAACTCTTGTTTTTTCCAGTCTGTTAAAAGATTTTATTCATAAAATGTTAAAGCAAAATCTCTCTTTTTTAGGTCAATTGTGGATAAATCTACATGTTAAATCACTGAGAAATTGTTTTTAAATTTAATGGTTACATGTTGCCACCTATTGGCCCAACTATACAATACAAATTCATTTGAATAGTTACTTGGAAAATATCATTTTGATCACTACCACAGGTATCAGCGTTTATGTACTAATTATAAGCATTTACCAAAATACTGTGAACGACGTTATTTTAGATTATACTTTCTCTGAGTCAATAGGAGCATAAACACAGAGTATCTGAATATCCATTATTATTTCACTTCAACAAATTTTCACATTTGTGAATTAAGAACGCATCCTGTCAGAATGCCCTCTTACCATACCATTTGAAGCATGCATGACACACTACAGAGAACATGCATACCTTTCTAGTCTGCATCTTCTCTGTGCGACGCCTGAAGGCTACGTAAGCATCACTGTTGGTGGACCCGTCCCTCTTCTCCTGCTTGATTTGTGGGATGAGAGACGGCCCCCGGCAGTTTTTCCCTCTTCTCACCCAGTAGTCATACACAGACTTCAACAGGTAGTCAATCTTCATTTAGCAGCAGCTTGGCCTCCTGAAGAGTGACCAACTACAAAACAATTATTGAGAGGGACAAAGAAATGTGAGAATAGTGACATTTGAGAAGGTGCATTTTACATGGTTTGCAAAATCTTTTTAACCTAAAAAAAAAAGAGGTCTCGTATAGTGTGGGTGTGAAAAAAACTATGTTAATAATCGAAAAGAATTAAACTACAAACATATACATAGCTAGAATAACCAATTAATGTTATGTTTATGAGAAAATATGTCTTTTTTTCATGTCCAACTAGGACTATATTTACTAGGATTATTTGCAATAAGAATAATAATTAATTTCAAAACCCTATTGTGTTTTCTCTGAGATAATTATTCACTGCTTAATGGTTGCATGTACAATCAATAATTTACTGATGTTTAAAAATTAAATGCTTGTTAAAAATCATACACATTAGAGATGCCACAATTCTCAATACAATATTGAACCGTTCGGTACGACATCCATGGTTCAATAACGCGCTTGTGAATTGCGGTTTTTCCGGTTTTTACGTTTAAATAATTTATGTACGTTTCATTTCTCTCCGAACTGACTGTGTGTGCCTGAACTCCTCCCCCCGCGAGTAAATTTTCAATCACTATGCTCTAAAGTTAGGGGGCGCTCCACCATCATTCCACACTTTAACATGGCGAGCGGCAGTGAAGTGAGGGAGCAATAGGCAATAATGCTGCAGTTAAACAAAGTTATGCCAAGTTGCCAACTGTGCCCTAGTTTAAAGTTCCAAGTATGTACACTGAGGCTAATACGCCCGCACACCGGATTAACTGAGCAGCCATTCCCATATCACGTCTTTTCCGCTTGCAAGTTTGTTGTTTCTAATGTAAGAATATATGACAATATGCGCGCACACGTGGAGCAACGCGCTTGCGTCTTTGCGGGCGCAGAAGTAGAAAACATCTCACGGTGAGAGTTGTGCGTGCCTTTCAGTGCAGTGTAAACAAAAGATATGTTAGACGAATTAATATTAAGATGATTATGTATGCATGAACGCAGATGGCAACAACAGGTCATCTAAATAGCTCACCTAATATAAAGCTTGAATTTACATTAGACCTGATAACCGTCAAATTTTATTTAATTTTTAATTAATTGTTGCATCCCTAATTGTTATGCAGTTCAAAAAATAACATGAATGTGTCTGAATGTAGAAGAAGCCTACTTCAGCAATGCACTGCTTTTGTTGTGCTCTGAAATACAACATTTGAAAGTTTGTAAAAAAAATAAAAAAATAAAAAGTCTATTGTACAATGCAGTGATGTTATGTAGTTTCAAAAAACAATATATTAACATTTAATGTAGAAAAAGCCAACGCGGTTGCCTTAAGGAGCAAAAATACAACATATATGGGCTCTTATATTGCTGTTGTGTTATCACTCATATAGCAAGTCATATCTCTCCGGCCCTCGTTTGGGATGCTTTTCATGAACGCGGCCCCCATGACAAACTAATTGAATAGCCCTGGTATAGACTAATCGAACAGAAACAATTCTAACATGACTGCACATCTGCGTCGCCATCACCCAGCAATATCACTGCTGAAGGCAGAATAGCCAAGACAATAATAAAGTACCTCCATAAAACAACAATCCCTCACTGAATCCTTCCAGTCAAACATATCCAACTGGTTCCGAAAGCACATATAAAAATAACAAAGGCAGTGTTAAGTTTAATTAAGATGGTTTATTTATATTACTGAAGTACAAATGTGTTTATTTGGAATGGTCGCTTTATGTCTTAACTTCACATGTATGTTTATTTTAAAATGTAGGAATTTATGTGTTGCCCAGTTTGTACATAGGCTACCAGCAGCTGTGAGATTCCAGTGTTCATTTTTTTATTATACAATACACTAGGAACTAGTGTACCTTCTTGGCTTTGATGTAAAATAAAGGAGTATTGCAATAAATCGTTTTTATTTTTTCTCTTCTTACTGTTCCTATTGCCTAAGCATAGAATAACAATAAAAAAAAAAACAACTTATGTGTTAAGCCATCAGAACCGAACCGAACACCCTGTTAAAAAACCGAGGTATGTATTAAACTGTATTGTTGCATCTCTAATACACATGTATTTGTTACATTATATTTCATATAAATTATGTTCTTTTAATATACCTATTACTATTATTATTATTATTATAAGTGTGTATCTTTGCTTGTCTCATAATTCCATTAGTAAATCATTCTCAATTTATTTCCCCACACATCTTACTTATATTTACTATATTTATAACCCTATTACTGCTGTTTGCTAATCTTATCTGTTAATATCTACTTATTGTGCCATAGGAACAAATAATTGTGTGTGTGTGACATTGAAGCACAACACATGGGTCAAGAGAATTAATGCAATCACACAGTGTGTGTAGCAACTTGAAACATAATATCATATAAATTAAATATATTGAAATAAAACATTGGTATTGGTATTAATAAGTAATTAAATTTGATTATCACAACACTACTGAAACATTAAGACATCTTTCAAACTTCAAACTTTTTTAAATGACAGTGTGCAGCAATATCTATTTTGATGCTTTTATGATATTACATTAACTTTGCACAACTCAAGTACACAACTTAGGTCTTCAATGCAGTTGCTGTTACCTGGTTGGTGCTGGCTTTCTCTAAACCGGTCCATCATGGTCTCAAAACTGCACAGGTTTGAGCTCCATCTTACGATTGAGCCTGTTTAGTAAAGTCTCGTCCTCTGAGTCCATGTCATAGTCGGGAAGCTCGTTATCCAAACCCAGAGCTGGTGCAGAAAAGCAGGTACAGAATGGATTTAGATTCATATTGAAAACACATTTTAAATGTAGATTTAAATCAAGGAGTTAAATCATCCAGCAGGACACTTCTGTAGTGTTACAACACAGAAAATTCTTACCTCAATAACGATAACTCGACAATATTTACACTCTACCATTTTTGATACCACAGAGAATATCACAAGAGGTTTAATTGATTTTTTAAATGCATTTATACATATAAATTCTTTGCAATGGCCAGTGTTAAAAGCATTAAAGCATTGCTCAATGTAAGGCGCAAGACAGACCAAGCTGACGTTAAAAACTAGCAGTGCCAAAAAAACAACTGTGTTGTCATCTCCGTTTGGCATGAACACACCAAACAGACAACAGCACTCTAAAATGAGAATATAAATTCTGAGCCTCTGTCTATCTGCAGTCTATCTGTATTGTCATCCTTTAAATGGAAACCAGAACTAGTGCTGCACACATACAAACCATAATCAAAGCAGCATTTTCCCAGTACTTCTCGCGTTACCAGAGGGATTTGCTAATGCTAATATTTCTGATTATCCATATAGTTTACAAATGACAGAATGACAGCTGGCTTCTTTGTGTTCCCCGCTTGACTAGTTTTGTCACTTTGGTTTTTGTTGTTTATGCTGATTTGTAGATGAACAGCCAATCAAAAGACTCTCTTGCCAATTGCTGACACCGATTATACATACTAACTGGGCAAACTCCTCCAACATGAGGCAAAGTTTGGAACACACACCGAACAGCACCTTATAACCTGTATCAGCACCTTATACCTGTATTCAGCACCTTATAACCTGTATATTTACAACAAACATGTACATACAACTCAACATCCAGATCTTTTTGACTAACTGCATCTCTGTTTAATGTTTAACGCCTTTTTTCTTTTCTCATATTTAATTTTGTGTTGTCAACAAAAAAACAAAAATTTGTTGAAACAAATTTCTTGTGTGTGTGAAGCCACACTTGGCAAAAAAACTGATTCTGAACAAACTAGCCTGACAGATGCTCACCAACGGCCGACGGCTAGTTCAGTAGTGGTACGGTACGGGTCAGTACGGGACACCTTTATGAGGCTTGCGTTTCCACTGCCAAAAGGGTACCAATGGTGGGTGTGGTGTACGACAAAAAGTTTCAGTCGATGTCATTCTCGCTCATGGAAATGTCAAAGTAAAACTGTACGAGTCATTCACATATCATATGAGAAGCACTTTTCACAAAACAGAGGCTTTATACACATAAATATTTGTGTATAAATGTTCATTACTAACCTTTCTATGAACATGATTTGATTATAACGGCAGATTATATTATAGAAAATAAATGAATAAATGCAACATATATGAACACATACAACCCCTTACAGTGTCCGATATGTTACCAATTACACAAAAAACTACACACAACATACATTTAGGCCTAATTTGGCTTCAAAACATATAGCCCACAGTCAGTGCAAACCTCTCATCTGTATTTTTAATCTTCACCAGCACATGTAACCTCTTGTTAGAAAGTGATTCCGTCATTCTGAGTTCATAATAGTTCAAAAGGTGATGGTAATAGTTAAACATCACAGTTTGTTCATGTTTTAGGTTGCTGAAAGAATCATTTGCTCCTTTGTTTTTTTCCAGCTTCTCCTTAGTTTTTTAATGCGCCACTCTCACGTTTGACCGTTTCTGAAAGGATTGGATGTCAGAAACACTTTAATAATTATGCGCACATTATTATCATCAGCTCAAGTTCGTTAAGATGTGCGGCAAGTGCACGCGAGCTCTCTGGAGAAAGTGAAACCGCGTGTGATTTTAGACAGCCTCGTAACACAAAAACAGGACATGGCAGATTTTGTTTAACAAGGTTTGTTTAAGCTTGGGTTGACCATGGCTCGTTATTATATGTATATAGTATTACAATGTAATGTCACGGCTGTGTATTTGAAAAAGGCACTTCCTTTGTTTTCATTCTCCAGGCTTGTGCACGAGCTAGTGACATATCTCTGTAAACCAATAGCGTTCAGCTGCCCATCTAGCTCCGCCTTCTGTCGTGCTAGGTACCCTTTAGAAAGGGTAACCAAAAAGGGGTACAGTACACTTCGCTTTTTTGGTAACTTTTGACAGTGGAAACGTCCATAAAAGCATACCGTACCATACCACTTAGTGGAAACGGGCCATAAAGGCAGCTGTTCTGATTTTCACTTGCCAAGGCAACATTTTTACTGGCCCAGCTACACAAACAAAACAAAAAAATAAATAATTAAAAACAAGTAAAATAAAAATATTTCTTGTTTTCGTTGTTCTAATCTGTGTAAAATTACACCATATAAAATTCTAGAAAATTTCACAATTACTAATTCTAAATTTAGAAACTACTAGACTAAATAAAATAGACTGAAAATATTAGAAGACAAATAAACTGTCATGAATAAACAAATAAGCATATGACAATTATTAACACAACATAAATACAACTGAATTATTAAATTATTGAACTATATAATAGTGCTTGAAGTAGGTCTAATTAGGATTTATTTATTAATTATAGTTAATAGCAGTACCAGGTTGATTTAAAAAACATTTCAACTGTACATTTCATTTTATAGACAACCACCTCGGTTTTTTAAAGATGGGTACTTTTCAAATATTTAACAATATTTAGTCTATCGGTGCTGAAGGGCAAATTCATGTAGAAAACTCAGCATCTGCATGCTAACAGATAAAAAGATGCACAAACAGCGTGCAATTATAGAAGTGTCTCCCATGCTTAACATCAAATGTGAAATGAGCTGCTCTAGATAAATAAAAGTGAAACTGCAAGGACAGACTAGACCAGGGATGGGCAAACTTGATCCTGGAGGGCCGGTGTCCCTGCAGACTTTTGCTCCAACCCTAATCAAAAACACTTGCCTGCAGCTATCTAGTGATCTTGAAGACACTGATTAGTGTGTTCAGGTGTGTTTGACTAGTACTGGAGCAAAGGTCTGCAGGGACACCGGCCCTCCAGGATCAAGTTTGCCCATCCCTGGACTAGACTATGGTGGGCCATAAGACTAAAACAAAACATTTAAAGCAGGCTGCAGTGTGAGAGTGTGTCTGAGTGAGTGACAGGCGCGGTGGACATGTCAGACTGTGGTGTATATGAACTCACTGATGGAGAGCAAGTGCAGAAGTGCCGAAATTCAGAAAAGCAATATCATATCGTTTCAAATCCTTCAGCATCAATACTTTTGACAACACTACTTTCTTGAGGTGGATGTTGCAAATGACTCACGCTGGATGTGGATGAGCTGCTTGGGGATGCGAAATTCTCCTTTGTACAGACGGTCGTAATAGGTGATGTTACTCTCAGCCTCCGGCACAGGAATGACCATGCTCTCCTTCTTCTCCCTGAACACCTGCTGGGCAGAAATGGCCCTCTGAAGATGATGCTCCTAAAAAAACACACACACCATAAAAAAAGTGAGAGTGAGCAAAGCTAATTTTTCAATGACGAATTGGGCCAACTGGAATTCGTGAAAGGTTACACCATATGTGCCAGAACAATAAAGATTTGTCACATTTGTCCAATATAAGCACCAAAAACTCCCCAGTTAGTTGACGTAGCTGGTCTCAGCAAGAATACGAAAAAGTAAAAAAACTCACACAGAGATGGAAGCAAGAATTGGGCAAGTACGACTTCTAATGCAGCTGAGAACAGCAACGTGATGAAACCCGCTGCAATGGCTTTCACAGCTCACAAGCATACAAATGAACTCGAGTTGTTCCAATCACTTTTGGATTCATTAGACAGTTACTGTAGCTGACAAGTTCAATAATAGAAAGGTGAGCGGTTCATTATCAGCTTGGCGAGTAGAGGAAATGCAATCTGCAGCACACAAAAGATGCTCTGTAGCTACTGTATTAAACTCAATTAGTTAACAAAGCAAATTAATGATGATGAATCAATCTTAAAAGGTCAATAAATCTTTTTATGGACACATGAAATAACCACAGCTATACAGCTTGGTGCTAGATGGTTACACCACTAACTGGCCAGACAAACTTTTTTCAGATACTATTAATAGTAATTAATACTACACAGTATTAGTATTATTATCATTACATACAATAGCACTTTTTATGTTAAAATGACCATCTACTACTACTACTACTACTACTACTACTACTAATAATAATAATAAGTTGAACAACAAGAATAGACTTTAAATCAACTGATGGTACTGGATATTTGTATTAATAGTTATTTGCATTGATCTGAGTTAATTGTGCGGTTTAAATTTCACTGGTCTTGCCAAAGATTTCTAGTCTCTAAGCTTGACACGGAGTATTAGGATAAGGAGATGCTCATTTTGTTACTGTAAGATATTGAGATAATTGCTTCTTAAATATTAAGATAATAAAACTGCTGTAAGTAACAAAGACAACTAGCGGCTTTTAATCGTATATTATATTAGATTAGGATATTATGGTTACAAAAGGCATATGCTTTATGTTTAAAAATGACAGTTAAACAAAAAAATCCTGACAGGCTTAAATTATAATAGCAATAACAATAACAACAGAATTAATGATGCAAATTGTAGTTACATTTATTTATTTGTCTGTTTGCTTTCACAATGACACAATTATGTGGTGGTATAAATTGGCAATACAGTAGTATTTGATGTTCAGCATGGTACGAATGATTTCCGTTTTCAGATACTACTGCAATTTACATTTCAATGTCAAACACAAAATATGGCATATTAGTAGACTGCACTATCTGTCATTTGCGTTAAATTGATGCCTAAGGCCCGCTGCTGCACGAACTAAACTCTGAAGAATCGAACCTTAGCTACAGACGCACGCTGTTCAGCTCGTGTATTCCTGTCGTAACATACGCTACTCACGAACGCATTTGCGCAAAAAGACTGACGTCAATGCGCGTTTACCACTAGCAAATCACTTACGTAAATTACCTTACCCACGCCAATAGTGTAGAACATTTCCTACAAATACGCGACTAGCGTACATTTAATACGTAACTCTGATCCTCGGAACGCTGCGTACGAACCTCCGTAAGCAGAGAATGGACTTACGTAGTAAAACATGCGTAAAAGCTACGTGAATACCAACACCCAGCTATGCACCTGAACCTCATAAAATATTATGAATTTAAAAACCATTTTCATACCGACTTCCTCTTCCTTTTCCATCCCGGTTGGCATTTGTGGGACCGCTCGGTTGATGGAGACGCAGTCGGTGAGGTCCGGGAGGTCTTTATTGCGGTAGATGGGCAGCGGTTTGGCGGCGTCTAGCGCTCGCGCGCGGAACGAGAGTTTACTCATTGTTTTCAGCGATCACAAATACACAAAACACGGATCATTCGGTACAAATACACACACGAGCCGACGGTTTTCTCCGCGGCCGCGCTCACTGACTTCCCTCCGATCGAAATCCGACGGTTAGATGCATCTCTGAGCGAGTTGTGGTGTTTTTTCACGGGCTTTTTTTTCTCGGCTGGTGTGAAAACATGGCGGACATGATCCCGACAGCCCGCGCGACACTGCCAAAGAGCGTGAGCGGGAGCGCGCGTGTGCCGCTGCGCGCGCACCCCATACAACATGCGTGCACACGATATTACGACACACGGGCACGAGGGAACACATGCATGCATTACAGACCTGTCATAGACATTAGTAAATCGACCGTCCATTAAACAACTCTAGCGATGATAACATCTTTGCATGTGCCACGAAGACAAAGATGGCGTCAAGGGTGCAACCAAAGATTAAAGGCCATATAATTTTATTTGAAAGCCCCTTAGGCTACTTGGCCATTAGCCTATGCATTTTGGGACAGATGCAACGCATTTAATTCATGCAGACATGAGGTCCACCATGAATCCTACGGCTAAACAGAAGCAGACTGAAGAAAAACGTACAAATTTAAATTTATTAGCTAGGCCTAATAGTTTGCAACTTGGCTGGATCACTAGGAGGGTGCCCTAATAGCAGAAGACTGCAGATTCTATGGTCTGTCGCTATAGGCATGTCTCCAGATCAAGGGACTGAGTTTTACCACCGTTAAATTCCATCATTGTGTGAATGATGACAATCAGACCAAGCAAGCAGGTCAAGACTCCTGAATAAAATGGCACTCTGTCCACATCCAAACTGGTGTGCTTTGACCAAAGAACATTGACCAAAGAAATGAACCAAAAACAGAACATGATGTCATAATATGCAATCCTAAAGGACAGAATGCTGATTTTCCGTTTGTTATATGGCAACCAATATATCAGAAACAGCAGATCTTAACTGTGTGTAATAGCCCTGGGTTGTTTTTGACTCCATATTGGTGCCTTAAAAGTACACATTGGTACTTAAAATGTACATAAGTACTTCAAAGTACAAGAATGTACATTTTAAAAGGTACAGTATGTTAGTTTATAATTTTGTTTCCAAGAATGTGGTCACTATAGCAGTGATTTACCCTAACATAAATCACAGCGTATGTCAATAACGTACGTCCTTCACCATTTCTGATGCTGGAACTGAGATCTGTGTGCAGTCTTCTATCAGCAGAAGTGAGCTGAATGGCCAGCCCGCAGAGAGGAAAGTATAGCACACGGAGGTGCTTGGAAAAGTTACCTGCTAAGACACAAATCATTTTTAATGAGCGGAACAAGCAGAACTTAGAGGCAGAGGCAATCCTATAAAATGGTGGCGAATGTGCAATAGATAAGTGGAGAGTCTACAGGGTAGAATATTTCCAATACTGCTTGGGATCTGTTTTTTTTTTTTTGTCCCTCAATGTTGTACAATATATTTTTCATAAGGTTTAGGGTCATGAATTAATTCATTCATTTAGTAACTGACTTTAAGAAAGTTATATCTCTATTAGGGAAGAATGCATTAAGTTGATCAAAAGTAGCTGTTAAAAGTTTCTGTTTATTATAAATCCTAAAAATATATAATTAAAATTTATAATAATAATAATAATGGTTACTTGGTTGTTGAGCATAAGATTATTTATTTAGGCCATGTTCCAAATCCTTACAAGCTAGCTGTTATTAAACCTATTATTAAGAAACCACAACTGGACCCGAGCAACTTAGCTAATTATAGGCCTATTTTAAATCTTCCGTTTATGTCGGCAATACTAGAAAAAGTTTGTTTCTACCAAATTATGCTCCTTTCTGCAGACAAACAACATTTTTGAAGTGTTTCAGTCAGGTTTCAGGCCTCATCACAGTACAGAAACCTTAGCTGCTGACCAAGGGTGCATCTCACTATTAGTTTTATTTGATCTTAGCGCCGCATTTGACACCATTGACCACAATATTCTCATAGACCGCTTAAATTCTACAGTTGTCCAAAAACAGGCTCTTGAATGGTTTAGGTCATACCTAGCTGACCGTTACCAATTTGTGAATATTAATGGACAGCTTTCACAAGTCAGGCCAGTAAAGTACGGGGTCCCTCAGGGATCAGTTTTAGGCCCCTTGCTGTTTACCATATACATGCTACCCCTGGGAGACATTATTAGAAAACACGGGATCAGCTTTCATTGCTCTGCAGACGATACTCAATTATACATTTCAACTAAACCTAATGAGATGTCTGAACTGTCTAAGCTAACCGAGTGTATTAAAGATGTTAAAGACTGGATGACCAACAATTTTCTTCTCTTAAACTCAGACAAAACAGAATTATTACTTATTGGGCCTAAATCCTGTACACAGCAGTTCTCACAACTCGACCTGCAACTAGAGGGATACAAAGTTAGCGTTAGCTGTACTATAAAAGATCTGGGTGTCATATTAGACAGCAATTTAACTTTCGAAAATCATATATCCCATGTCACAAAAACTGCTTTCTTTCATCTGAGAAATATCGCGAAGTTACGAAGTATGCTATCCATATCAGATGCAGAAAAGCTAGTTCATGCTTTCATGACTTCTAGGCTAGACTACTGTAATGCTCTGTTTGCTGGTTGCTCAGCATCCTCTATTAACAAACTCCTGCTAGTGCAAAATGCAGCTGCCAGAGTTCTTACCAGGTCTAGAAAATATGATCATATCACCCCAATTTTATCCTCCTTACACTGGCTGCCTGTTAAGTTTCGTATTGAATTTAAAATATTACTCCTTACCTATAAAGCTTTAAATAATCTAGCTCCTGTTTATCTAACCAACCTCCTGTCTCGCTACAAACCCAACCCGCTCTTTACGATCTCAAAACTCAGGGCTTCTGGTAGTACCTAGAATATCAAAGTCGAGTAAAGGAGGTCGAGCCTTCTCATTTATGGCCCCTAAACTCTGGAATAGCCTTCCTGATAATGTCCGAGGCTCAGACACACTCTCACAGTTCAAAACTAGATTAAAGACCTATCTTTTTAGCAAAGCATACACTCAGTGCAGTACATAGCGCTATGACACATGATGTGCCTCACACATGATTTGCTTCTTGTTTATGATATGTGTAATTTTATGTGAAAGAAAACTGAAGACTTCTTCAGGCCGTATAGCAAATCATTCAAATTTGGTTTCTATTAAATGTAGTTCTGAGACTACTGTAGGGAAAACAGCTAAAACTGTTAAGTTAGCACTTTTAAACATCCGATCACTTAACAATAAGTCACTTTTAGTCAATGATTTTATCAACACAAATTGCCTTGATTTTATGCTTTTAAATTAAACTTGGCTAGATGACAGTTGTAGCGCAGCAGTTCTGAATGAAACAGCTCATTTAAACTTTGATTATTTGAGTGTTTGCAGAGTTAATCGGAGAGGTGGAGGCATCGCTGCCCTATTTAAAGATGACTACGAGTGTAAACAAGTGTCATTTGGTGACTATTTTTCCTTTGAATATCTGAGTATAGCACTAAAGGGTGCTCCACGCATTTTACTGATCATTATCTACAGACCTCCAAAACATTCTCCAACTTTTATTGATGATTTTACAGAGTTGTTATCAATAGTAACCTCTGAGTTTGACTATTTTACTATTGCTGGAGATTTTAATATTCACATTGATAATCCAGAAATCAATGCTGTAAAAGAACTCATGACTGTTTTTAACACTTTTGATCTGACTCAGCATGTTCAAGGACCCACACACAATCGTGGACACACTCTTGATCTACTTATAACTAAGGGTCTACACATTTCATCGACTGTTGTTAAGGATGTTGCACTATCTGATCATTTCTGTATTTTCTTTGATATATTGATCACTCCAGCCATTAAAGACAGATCTGTCTCTGTCAGAAAGAGATACATAAATGAGAATACTAGTGAGCAGTTTATGAAGGCCATATCACTCGCACCAAGTATATCTGCAGACTCTGTTGACTCTCTCCTTGATTTGTTTAACTCTAAAGTTAAGAATGTCATAGATGACATTGCTCCTGTTAAAGTCAGGAAGAAAACAGGGATGAAAGACGGGCCTTGGAGAAAATCAACAGCAGTCCAAATGATGAAAAGACAGTGCAGAAAAGCTGAGCGTATATGGAGGAAGACGAAACTAGTAGTCCACTATAATATCTATAAAGACAGTCTTCATGCTTTTAATGTGAAACTAAAATCCGCTAGGCAGACTTTTTTTTCAACCCTTATAAACTATATCTTAAATAATGCGCGTACACTCTTTGCAACGGTAGAGAGACTCACAAACCCCCCCAGTAGGATTCCCAGTGAACTACTCTCGGAAAGTAAATGTAATGAGTTCGGTCATTTCTTTACTGATAAGATCAATAATATTAGAAAGGCAATCAGCTCATCCAATCAGCCAAATTGTGTCGACGTCAGACAAGCTCAACCACAACTTAAGAAATCAGACATTATGTCTGATTTCATGGCAATTAATGGTAAAATCTTAGAAGAGATCGTACAAATTATGAAAACATCAACCTGCAGTCTTGACACGCTCCCCGCATCATTCTTCAAAACGGTGTTTAACTGTTTAGAAATGGATCTCCTAAAAGTGGTAAATGCTTCACTTCTCTCAGGGATTTTTCCAAACTCATTTTTTTTTTCCCCTCTTGAAAAAGAGCAATCTGGATAACACACTATTGAGCAGTTACAGACCAATCTCAAATCTCCCTTTCATTGGAAAAATCATTGAAAAAGTTGTTTTCAACCAGGTTAACACGTTCTTAAACTCCAAGGGGTGTTTAGACAATTTTCAATCTGGTTTCAGAGCACATCACAGTACAGAGAGCGCTCTTATAAAGATAATCAATGATATCCGCCTAAATACAGATTCAGGCAAACTAACAGTGCTGGTATTGCTCGATCTTAGTGCTGCATTTGACACTGTCGATCACAGCATACTTCTGGATAGGCTGGAAAATTGGGTTGGGCTGTCTGGGACGGTCCTTAAATGGTTCAGATCTTATCTTGAAGGGAGAGGTTACTATGTCAGTATAGGTGACCATAGGTCAAGGTGGACACCCATGACATGTGGAGTCCCACAAGGCTCGATTCTGGCACCTCTCCTGTTCAACCTTTATATGATCCCTCTGAGCCAAATAATGAGAAAGAACCAAATCTCCTACCACAGCTATGCTGATGACACTCAGATCTACTTAGCCTTATTGCCAAATGACTACAGCCCTATTGACACCCTCTGCCAATGCATTGATGAAATGAACAGTTGGATGTGCCAAAACTTTCTTTAGTTAAACAAAGAGAAAACTGAAGTCATTGCATTTGGGAACAGAGATGAGGTTCTGAAGGTGAATGCGTACCTTGGCTCTAAAGGTCAAACAACAAAAAATAAGGTGAAGAATCTTGGTGTGACTCTGGAGTCAGATCTGAGTTTCAATAGTCATGTCAAAGCAGTTAGTAAATCAGCATACTATCATCTCAAAAACATTGCAAGAATCAGATGCTTTGTTTCCAGTGAAGACTTAGAGAAACTTGTTCATGCTTTTATCAGCAGCAGGGTGGATTACTGTAACGGCCTCCTCACGAGCCTTCCCAAAAAGACAGTCAGACAGTTGCAGCTCATCCAGAACACTGCGGCCAGGATTCTGACCAGAACCAGGAAATCTGAGCACATCACACCTGTCCTCAGGTCTTTACACTGGCTCCCAGTTACATTCAGAATAGATTTCAAAGTATTACTACTTGTCTATAAATCACTAAATGGCCTAGGACCTCAATACATTACAGATATGCTCACTGAATACAAACCTAGAAGAACACTCAGATCTCTGGGATCATATAAACTAGAAATTCCAAGAGTTCAGTCAAAGCAGGGTGAATCGGCTTTCAGCTACTACGCCCCTCGCTGCTGGAATTAACTCCCAGAAATGATCAGATGTGCTCCAACATTAGGCACATTCAAATCCAGACTGAAAACACATCTGTTTAGCTGTGCCTTTACTGAATGAGCACTGTGCTACGTCCGACAAATCGCACTATTATGTTTTTCTCTTCTTTTTCATTCTTTTACAACCTGTTTTAACATATTTTTATCTGTTTTTTATCTGTTTTATATTATCTGTTTTTATTTTTTCTTATACTTGTCTTTTTTATTCTTGTTTATGTAAAGCACTTTGAATTGCCACTGTGTATGAAATGTGCTATATCAATAAACTTGCCTTGCCTTGCCTTTATATACACTATGAACAGCAGCTACGCTAATTATTCTCCTTATTCTGTATTTCCACCTGGGAGTACTCATCTCGAGGCCCTCAGACTATGCAGTGCCACTGATGCGATCCAAGACCAGCAACGAGATGATCCCAAGGTTTTCTGGACCAGGCCGTATCCTGAGCAGCTGCTGTGGTGGTCTTCATGGAGTGAGAGCATGAGACTGACTCCTGTGATGCTCCAAGGACAGACGAGTCTTCGCTGAGGTCCAGCTTCCTGCGTTTACGTTTGGCCATAGGGGAAATGGTCGTGCCCAACTGAGCCAGGTTTCTCTCAAGGTTTTTTAAATCTTCACTTTCGCCAATTGGTGAAGTTTTTTTCCCTCGCGGCTGTCGCCACTGGCTTGCATGGTTCTGGATCTGTAGAGCTGCGCATCGATGGATTTGCTCTTCAGTGTTTGGACTCTCAGTACTGATTATTAACCCACACTGAACTGAGCTAAACTGAACTGAACTTAATCTCTGAAAACTGAACTGACACTGTTTCAATTCACTATAATCTTCCATGTGAAGCTGCTTTGACACAATCTACATTGTATAAGCGCTATACAAATAAAGATGAATTGAATTGAATTTCTGAAGGATAATGACCGAGTCTGGAGTTCTGTAAATTCAGCTTTAACAAATAAGATACACACACAAATATTTTAAATAGTGAAGTTTCACAATATTTAAATTTTCTATATTTTTATCAGGTGTGTTAATTCAGATGTGTTTGAGCACACTTAATTCTTTACAAAAAGTCTCTGATTATTGCTGATCCTGTAGTTTATTACTGAAATTGAATAAGACATGGGAGAGGGGTCTGGATGCATACCTGGTGCAGTGCAATCTGAGCTGCATCCAATGTTTTTTAATGCGCTCACCTAACTCCACCCACCCACAGTGACATCACTAGAGATGTCCATTGAGTGCATTGTGTCTGACATTGCTTCACTGAGATATGCAGTCTCAGCTTGCATCATGAAGGCTGCCTCCAGATACTATTGGAGCTTTATATAAAATTGACATTGCAGCCCGCTTGTTGATGCTCCCCTTTAGACATTCTGTATAACTTTTCAACTCCAAGTCAACTAATTCTTATCAGAATAGTAAGATTATACAAATTTATGTATACTTGTAAAGTTAGTCTGTTGGTGGATTATCAGTATTAGCAGATATTAAGCTGGCATTAATGCTATACTACCAAGACTTTTGGTTGATGTATAAATGTCTAAAAGAGACCATCAACATAAAGTGTTACCCTCCTGAAAGTAATTTTCTGATGTTCAAGATATTTCACCTCAAATTGGTGATGGTGATGGTGACGAGTCCCCTGCTTTTCAGCTCAAACAATGACGTCCTTTGACTTGTTAATTGCTGGAGCTGTTGAACTGAGATCACAGGTGTGAATTAGTGTGAAGGGGCTGCAGGAATAAGGATAAAAGCTAGCTGGCAAATGCCAAAGCAACATTCAATAATGGCTGTTCCACGTTCTTATAGTCTGCTTTCATTCATTTCAATGTCTTGAATAGCTTTAACTTCAGTGTAAAAAATGCTGGGTTTCACACAATCGATTTGCATTGGGACAATATGAAGAAATTAATTTAACTTATTAGTTTTTACAAATTTAAGTGGATTAAAAATGACACAATTAAGTTTTCCTCAAACAAAATCAAGAATTATGTTGCATCTTTTATTATAATTGTATAATTTATTTTATTTAGCAGTTTGAACAAACAGCAAACATTATTTTTGTTTTTATTCAGCATGTCTGAATGTGCTCTTCAAAGTCCCAAATAAACTTCAAGCAGTTAATTTGTATTCTTTGCTGAAGTTCAAAAGGAAATTGAAATAATTGAGTGGCCTGGCCTCTTGGCTATCAATTTAGATGCCCTGATTTGATTTTAATTTATAAGCACTCATTTTTATTTGATTCTCAATTTGATTCTTAATTTGATCAATGCATAAATAATTTATACAAATGCCACTTACATTTCTAAAAATAAACAGTGAACATCAGTTTACCCAAGGTGAATTAAGTCAAAGCCATAGACGATTGTATTAAACTAATGCAAATATGTGCTGCACAAAGAAAACACAGCAGTTAAAGGGATAGTTCACACAAAAATGAAAATTCTGTTCTCGTATACTTATCTTTACTCAACTTAGTCCAAACCTGTTTAAGTTTCTTTTTTTCGTTGACATACACAGTAGGTGTTGTGCTACAGAAAATGTCTGCTACAGTAAAAACTTGTTGGTAAGTTCCCTTCTAAGAAATTGCACAAAAGTTGTTTCAGACAAAATGTAAGTAAAATATAGACAAACCCATGCATGCATTTGGTTCAGTTGTAAATTACATTTTAACCAAATTGTTGGGTTTGTTGATGTTTTATACCAAATTTGAGTTGAAACAAACCGGCATGTTTAGAGTGTAGATTAATTACTGTAATTGCTCTAACCTAACAATTAAGGAATTGAAACAATGGAATGACAATGAAATTTAAAAGAAAAAAATAAACAGAAATAACTATGAACAGCAGTGTTGGGGAAAGTTACTTTTAATAGTAATATTATGGCATCCTTGTATTACTTAATAAAAAATGAATGTGTACTAAAGTAATGCATTTTGTTACTTGTTTCAGCTGGAATATATATTTTACACAATCTCATGTTATCATCAGTACCTCAATTTCTAGTGAACCAAGATATGCACATTTGTTCTGATGATAGTGGAGTGCTCTAGTCTAAAAGAGTAGCCTTGAGCGCAGGATCTGAGTTAAGTTTAGGAAAGACTGTTGACCTAGAGAGAACAGATAAGTGTAAATAAACACATTTAAAGCCACAAAAGAACTGCTGTGCATCTGCTTTAATAAAACCATGTTTTTTACAGTTTTGGGTTTTGAAGAATTCAAACAGCTGTTTACCTCTTTGTTGAATGTTTCAGTTGTTTTCGTAGATTATTCAATCCAATTCAATTCACATTTATGCGATAACGCTTTTACAATGTAGATTGTGTCAAAGCAGCTTCACATAGAAGATTATAGTGAATTGAAACAGTGTCAGTTCAGTTTTCAGTGTTTAAGTTCAGTTCAGTTTAGCTCAGTTCAGTGTGGTTTAATAATCACTACTGAGAGTCCAAACACTGAAGAGCAATTCCATCGATGCGCAGCTCTACAGATCCTGAACCATTCAAGCCAGTGGCGACAGCGGCGAGGTAAAAACTTCACCAAATGGAGTAAGTGAAGTATTTTAAAAACCTCGAGAGAAACCTGGCTCAGTTGGGCATGACCATTTCTCCTATGGCCAAACGTCTTGTGCAGAGCTGCAGTCTAGGCGCCGGAGGCTGGAGAATGCTGGACCCCAGTGAAGACTCGTCTGTCCTTGGAGCGTCACAGGAATCAGTCTCATGCTCTCTACTCCTCCATGACCACCACAGCAGCTGCTCAGGATACGGCCTGGTCCAGGATTATGAAAACCTTGGAATCATCTCGTCGCTGGTCTTGGATCGCATCAGTGGTGCTGCATAGTCTGAGGGCCTTGGGATGAGTACCCCCAGGTATAAATGGAGAATAAAGAGAATAATTTGCTGTTCATAGTGTATATAAATAAGATGCAAAAAAAACCTGCGTAGGGCACACTCATGCATCATACCGCTAAGTAATGCACTGAGTGTATGCTTTGCAAAAAAGATCCAATCTAGTTTTGAACTGTGAGAGTGTGTCTGAGCCTCGGACATTATCAGGAAGGATATTCCAGAGTTTAGGGGCCATAAATGAGAAGGCTCGACCTCCTTCGACTTTGCTATTCTAGGTACTACCAGAAGCCCTGAGTTTTGAGATCTTAAAGAGCGGGTTGGATTGTAGCGAGACAGAAGGTTGGTTAGATAAACAGGAGCTAGATTATTTAAAGCTTTATAGGTAAGAAGCAATATTTTATATTCAATACGAAACTTAACAGGCAGCCAGTGTAAGGAGGATAAAATTGGGATGATATGATCATATTTTCTAGACCTGGTAAGAACTCTGGCAGCTGCGTTTTGTACTAGCTGAAGATTGTTAATAGAGGATGCTGAGCAGCCAGCAAACAGAGCATTGCAGTAATCCAGCTTAGAAGTCATAAAAGCATGGACTAGCTTTTCTGCATCTGATATGGATAGCAAACTTTGTAACTTAGCAATATTTCTCAGATGAAAGAAGGCAGTTTTGTAACATGGGATATATGATTTTCGAAAGTTAAATTGCTGTCTAATACAGTATGAGACCCAGATCTTTTATAGTAGAGCTAACGCTTACTTTGTATCCCTCTAGTTGCAGGTCAAGTTGTGAGATCTGCTGTGTACAGGATTTAGGGCCAATAAGTAATAATTCTGTTCTGTCTGAGTTTAAGAGAAGGAAATTGTTGGTCATCCAGTCTTTAACATCTTTAATACACTCAGTTAGCTTAGACAGTTCTGACGTCTCATCAGGTTTAGTTGAAATATATAATTGAGCATCATCTGCATAGCAATGAAAGCTGATCCCGTGTCTTCTAAAAATGTCTCCCAGGGGTAGCATGTATATTGTAAACAGCAAAGGGCCTAAAACTGATCCTTGAGGCACCCCATTCTTTACTGGCCTGACTTGTGAAAGCTGTCCAATACTATTCACAAACTGGTAACAATCAGCTAAGTATGACTTAAACCATTCAAGAGCCTGTTTTTGGACACCTGTAGAATTTAAGCGGTCTATGAGAATATTGTGGTCAATGGTGTCAAATGCGGCGCTAAGATCGAGAAAAACTAATAGTGAGATGCACCCTTGGTCAGCAGCTAAGAGTAAATCGTTGGTTATTTTTACTAATGCGGTTTCTGTACTGTGATGAGGCCTGAAACCTGACTAAAACACTTCAAAAATATTGTTTGTCTGCAGAAAGGAGCATAATTGGGTAGAAACAACTTTTTCTAGTGTTTTAGACATAAACGGAAGATTTGAAATAGGCCTATAGTTAGCTAAGTTGCTTGGGTCCAGTTGTGGTTGCTTAATAATATGGTTAATAACAGCTAGCTTGTAGGGATTTGGAACATGGCCTAAAGATAAAGAAGAGTTGATAACATTAAGGAGAGGTTCTCCTATAATAGGTATCAATTCTTAAAGTAATTTTGTTGGAATTGGATAACATACACATAGCTGGTTTAGAACTATTTATAACTTTATCTAGCTCTTCCTGTTCTATGATTTTGAAGCATTGTAGGTTATTTTGATTCAGTGGAATGTTTACTGGATCTGGAGTATAAGGTGGTGCAGAAAGTTTAACATCATCTATTTTCTGTCTAAAGTCTTCTATTTATCACTGAAAAAATCCATAAAGTCATCACTACTAGTTTGCGGTGGGACATTTTGTTCCAAAGATGACAGATTATTTGTTAGTTTAGCAATGGTGCTAAATAAAAATCTAGAATTGTTATGATTATTTTCAATCAGTTTGCGGAGGTGCTCGGCCCTGGCAGATTTAAGAGCCCTCCTATAGCTGGAAATACTGTCTTTGTACGCAATTCTAAAAACCTCTAAATTAGTTTTTTTCCATTTACGTTCCAGAGCACGGGTTGCTGTTTTGAGAGCGCGAGTATGACTATTGTACCATGGTGTAGTTTTATTCTAGTTTTATGTAGTATTTAATTTGATGGGTGCCGCAGTATTTAGTGTGCTAGTAAAGATGGCATCCATGCTGCTGGTTACTACATCAAGGTCATTTGCGTTTGCGGGTGCATTTCGGAATAGAGAAAGATCAGGTAAGTTATTTGTGAATTCATCTTTGGTAGATGGAACGATAGTTCTACCAGGGCGGTATATCGGTGCAGATGTGCTAATTTCAGGTAAACGCAGCTTAAATAGTAAGAGGTAGTGGTCTGTAATATCATCACTTTGTGGTATAATTTCTACATCAATGACCTCAAGTCGATAAGACAGAATTAGATCTAATGTATGCTTTAAGCGATGGGTTGGGCCAACAACATTTGGCTTTATCCCAAGTGAATGTAGTAAATCCATACACGCGAGCCCTAATGTATCGTTAGCGTCATCTACGTGGATGTTAAAGTCTCCTACAATTAGTATTTTATCAGTTTTAACTAGTAAGTCAGAAATAAAATTAGAAAACTCTTTTAGAAAATTGACATAGGGTCCTGGGGGTCTATATATGGTGATTAAAGCGAGCGATATCGTAGGTTTTTGCATGATATCCGGAAGCATAACATTAAGCGCTAATACTTCAAAGGAGTTAAACATAAGTTCGTTTCTCTAATTAACATTAAGAATATCACTAAAGATTGCTGCAACTCGACCACTACGACCAGTTTGAAGAGCCTCATGCTTATATGTGAATCTTGGAGGAGTTGCTTCATTTAAACTAATATAGTAATTTTGTTTCAGCCAGGTTTCAGTAAGACAGAGTGCATTAAGATTGTTATCTGTTATTATTTCATTTATGATAAGTGCTTTAGGTGCTAGTGACCTGATGTTTAGGAGACCAAGCTTTACGAAATTTGTATTTTCACTTTTTATTGGTTTTTCAGGTTTTATTCTTAATAGGTTTTTTCTAGAGCACACAGAATGTTTATTTCTTGATCTAATAACATGAGGAACAGACACAGTCTCTATGGGGTTAGCTAGACGTGTATTACTGTGATTTAAGTGGGACGAACAAGAGTCTATATGGCTAAAATTTGAATTTTGTGAATTATCACTTACTAGTCAGACAGAACGAAGCGCCCTGGAGATGTTGTCCGACAGGAGTTCAGCTCCAGCTTGACTGGGGTGTAGCCCATCAGCACGGAAAAGCCTAGGACGCTCCCAGAAAAGATTCCAGTTATTGGCAAAGAGCAATTTCTGTTCATTACATCATGTTAATAGCCATTTATTCAGAGCAAAAAGTCTACTTCATTTCCTCGGCGGTACGTAGGAAGCGGTCTAGAAACGATGATCTGAGTGGCGGGCAAGGTGCGTCGAACCGTCTCGATCAGGCTCCTGAAGTCCCTCTTCAGGATCTTCGACTCGGGGAGCCCGGTGTCGTTCGTCCCCACGTGGAGGACGACGGCACCGACGCTCTCGCCAGTGCTCAGGATAGTAGATACCTGTGTAGAAATATTCTTAATGCGAGCACCAGGAAAGCAAAAGGTGTGTACTTTGTTACCTGATATGGAAGCAGCGCGTACATGGCGAACGATGGAGTCACCGATGATAGCCACATCGCGACCCATCTCGCGGAGAGGGGCGAATCGGTTCTCCGTGGAGATCTCGAACATGGGAGGAGAAGACGTTCTGCCCCGGGACCTGGTAAGCATCTTACGCGACTGCACCCAGGGGCCGTGGTAGTGGGGTGTCGGCGTGCACGACACCTGGGCGAACCGTGCCTCGGTGCGCTGGGCTTGGACAGAGGAACACGCGGGGTTGAGGTACACGGAGTGTCGTGGCTGTATCGTGCACTTACCTCAGATGAGCGAGCTAAAGCGCGGGGCACACCGAGCAAGGCTCGTTGTTCCCGGAGCTGCACTCGCTTCATCTGCAGATCGCAATTCCATTTCTCCACTGCTTCCAGCTCCAGGTCCAGCGCCTCCATCGATGCCTCTCCTGCACTCAAGGACAGACACACAAGCGACATCATACAGGGTAAAGAGCAAAGCCAGTAAGTGAGAAAATTAGTGAATGAAAGAAGTCAGTAGTTTTAGCTGACTAGCGGTGCTAGCAGGCTAAAGCTACAAACAACAGGCGGATGCTCGAGAGACAGAACGTTTTAAAGTAGATTTATTTGTATAAAGTGTTAAGTGTTGTATAAAATGTATTAGGGGTTTGTTCACCCTAAGTAGTAGTTAGCGAATGTGGAGGTATTTTTATGATAAAAATGCAAATTGCGAATCTATGCGACAGAGAGAGCTCCAAACACACGCAGCGAGGCTACCGTAACAGCGACAGTGATTAGTCTTAGGCTAATCAAATCGATAATACATAAAAACCACCTACGAACAGTTTTAAATTTTTAATTTAGAGATCATTTTATAATCTCTAATTATTTCATTACACTAAAAAATTCCTAATTTTTTACATTAAAATTACTTTAAAATATTTAATTAATTTACAAAAAAGTATAGTTCATCATTAATGCACCTTTCTGCCATTTAAATTTGTATGAATCTCTTTTGCAGGACATGACAATTATTTAAGAATAGCTAGTAATAATTTTTTATGATTACTGGGGGTGGGGGGGCTGTTTATGTTTTTTTCCTCACTCATTCAGGCAATTGTGCTAGTATTATAAGACAGCGATCTTCTCCCAGAGACATCAGGCCAATCTTTTGTTCAGAATCAGGTGGTTTGTCTTTGTCTGGCATCTCAGCTGAGACCTGTCCACTATGGGTGACCCTGCCAGTACTTGTGAAGTACCAGTGGTGAAGCTCTCAGCATCACTGATGCACACAAGCCCTCACAGCACGTCAAGCTGCAAACCATGTGAGGGACCCTAACCTAACCTACCGTATCCTAACAGTGACCGACCAACACCCAGAGGAGTCCAGCAACTGACCAGCAACACAGAGAGAGACCTGCCAAATGCATGTCAAAAACACAGAAAACCTCCCAAAACAACCTGACAACCAGAACCCAAGAGCCACATCAGCAACACTGAAAAACACCAAAACATCCAGCAGAGTGATAAAAACTTAGAATGAAAAGAAAACTTAATGTAAAGACTTACTCTATAACTATTTACAGTATATACATATGTGCCCTTGATCCTCCATGGATTGGATCATGGGACACTGTGATGTCTCAGTGTCTGGGCCTCTTTCTTCGGGGCTCCTCCTCAGGCAGTGGCTCTCCACTGATGTCCACGTGGATTTGAGGAGCACTGCTGCTTCTGCTGGACCTTCTCTCCGAGATCAAGACTCGTCCATCAGGCAGCTCGGTCTCCAGCAGTGCGGCCCGGTGGAGCTTCTCCCACAGCCGCTGCTTGATCTCTAGGCCCCGCTCGATGCTGTAGGAACCACAATGCCTCTCCATGACGGAGCCGTAGATGTGCTGATAGTCCTGCACGCTCCAGCCGTGGATGGGACCTGCTCCTCCTGCTGACACTCGTCCACTGAGGAGGACACAGATGCTGCGAGACAGAGGACAGGGAGAACCGCCGCGTTCTTCAGGTGTCGCTTCTCCAGCGCTGGGTCAGAGATGCAGCTGTAGGTGTGATCTAACCTGACCGCCGCTGCGAGCTCCTCGCGAGAGACGCCCTTCAGCCAGAAGTCCCTCAGGTGTGCGGGGAGAGCCCTTCTTCTTGAGCGACGCTGCTCCATCAAGATCACCCAAAAACAACTTTCCAAAGTAGAGAAACTGATCAAACTTTTCGAAAGTTGTGAAGAGTTTGTAGCGAGACGATCAGTTTAGAGCCAGTTGTGGAGATTTTTAAAAATCAATTCAAGTTGCTGTAGTGACAGAATGACGAGGCTCATTTAAATGTAAACAATATTTAATGTTAGCAGTGAATTAATTAAATAAGCACGAGTTCCGTGTTTTTATAGGGGATTTTTGTTAAATATAATGAAATATGCAAATTATAATTATTTATTAAAATACTTTGCCTATATCAGGGGTGTCCAGACTTTTTTGTTATAATGGGCCAAAAACTAAACTTGGCCGGTGGAAAATATACTAAACTGTAAAGTTGTCAATGTAATTTCCTAATTTAATGTTATAATTCATAATATAATTTATTATATAATTTAATTAATACTATAATTTCATTCATTCATTTATTTTCAGCTTAGTCTCTTTACAGTATTAATCTGGGGTCAGACAGCCGAGGCTCGAACCAGTGACCTTCTTGCTGTGAGGCGACAGCACTACCTGCGCCACCGCATTGCCCAATACTATAATTTATTACATTTAAAATACTTCAATTTTATTAATAATCATACATTTTTGTACATTTTATAATGAACATCTTACCATAAAAAACATAAACAATTCCATTTATAGCACTAAAAAATACACTGCCTTAATTTGCTTGCTGATGGCTTCCATCAAGTGACTCTTTTTATTTTTTAATTTTTTAAATCAGATTCATTCACAACATTTAATTGAAACAATTAATTTCAGTTTGCTTTTTTGTAGCTCAACAGTTAAAAAACAAAAGTAATGTAAATTAGAAATGATCAATCTCTGTTAAAGGCACTCCCCCAAAATTCCCCATCATTCTCCTTCTCTTCTCAGATAGGATGGAGGGCCAAATCAAAGGTTACCGTGGGCCAACTTTGGCCTAATTTGGGCATCTGGCCTAAATGAATCAAAATAAAATTGCATACAGTAGCATTTTTTTTTTTACATTTTTCTATAGGCCTATGTAAGAAAAAATGTCGAATCACAGGTTTCCATATCAGAAATCTGGTCACGTTGGTGAATATAAGCAGTGTTTGTTGTTCTCTTTTGGGATGATTTGCGATTGATTAAAAAATAAATAAATAAATAAAAATGTAAAAAGTGATTAATATTCCCTTTTCTATACTCACTTCATTATTTACTAACTATATTTACAACTGGACTTTAGAAATGATAGGCTATTGTTCTTTTGATGCTTTGTGTAGCCTGTTTTTTCCAACATCTATCGGATGATTCATTCATTCATTCATTTTCTTTTTGGCTTAGTCTCTTTATTAATCTGGAGTTGCCACAGCAGAATGAACTGCCAACTTATCCAGCACATGCTTTACGCAGCGGATGCCCTTCCAGCTGCAACCCATCACTGGGAAACACCCATACACACTCATTCACACACACTACAGACAATTTAGCCTACCCAATTCACCTACACCTCACGTTTTTGGACTTGTGGGGGAAACCGGAGGACACCCACGCAAACACAGGGAGAACATCCAAACTCCACACAGAAACGCCAACTGACCCAGCCGAGGCTCGAACCAGCAACCTTCTTGCTGTGAGGCGAATATGCTACCTACTGCGCCACCGTGCAGCCCTCGGATGATTAAATAGTTTTTATTATTAATATTATCGTTATTATTAATAATAATACCATAAGCAATACAATAAAACAAAATGAATTACAAAGTTCAAAATAAAATTCTAATAAATATTGTAATATACACATTTAAAAAAACATTAAAAGCAGTTGCCTGAAATTCCTGATAAGAGTTTTCCTTATGTCATAATCATGTGTCTGGAGAGGCAGGAGGTGTTGCTGAGAAAGTGGTTGATTGGTTTGAGATCTCTGTGCTTTCCTCTTCTGAAAGAAGCAGAAAAGACTTCAATATGCAAATTAGTTTATGTGCAAAATATTGACTATTGTGACCACAAAATGCAATTGAGTATTGGATTCTTGTCTCATTTTGATTGTGCATGACATGTAAATTTGCAAATCTGACTTTCACGAAGCAGTTAAGCCAATTTCTCAACATGGTAAATGCCAATAACTATTATTTTATAATTATATATAGATTTTGCACACTTGGTCAAAATTTTATGGGTAAAAAGATTATTCATTTACAGTGCTCAGCATAATTGAGTACACCGCATTTTGAAAATGAATATTTGTATCCATTTCTCAGTGAATATAGTTGATGTATTTTGGTGCATTTAAACAAAACAGATTTATTAAACAGATATATTTATTAAAATAAGATTTTAGTCACCAAATATATTTAGAAATTTAAAGATAATACAATTAAATTCAAGCAAAATATTGAAAAAAAAAATGACAACCTACAAAATTTCAACAATTTTTAAAAAATGTTTTGCTTCTCTTGATTTTTTCTCTTTTTTTAAATTTGTATTTAATATTTTTCTATAAGATATCAATTTGGCTGTACTAGTTTTTGGACCGTTATTGTAAGTTATTTTGTTAAATAAGCTCCAGATTTGGCTTCAGTGCTGACTAATCTAATGTATATGCACAAATATACAGTAGTATTGTAAAGCTTCCTATTAAAAATATGAATTTAAAAGAGATTCAAGAGTTCACACTTAGCTGATGATTAATTATAAGCTTGTTTGGCATGCTGTCCCGGGAGAGAGCCCTGAGCTCATGAGATCCTCGAGCCCGGGGCTCCCTCCCGTTGCAAGGTGAGAGGGGAGATTGAGCTCAGGTAGATCTCGAGAACTCCTGTCATAGTGATTGAAGAGCAGATAGTAGTTCTCTTTAACGAGATAGGTACTAGATAAGGAGCAAGTGTATAGTGTTGATTAATCAATAACTTTAGTTGCATGTTTTTAATCGGTGGGAGGAAACCAGAGAACCCGGGGGAAACCCACGTGAACACGGGGAGAACGTGCAAACTCCGCACAGAAATGCCCGCTGGTTGGTAAAGCCTAGAACCATTGACATTCTTGCTGTGAGGCAACAGCACTAAGCGTTGGGCCACTGTGTCACCCATCTAGGAAAGAGGAGGAGTAGGGGTGGAAGGGCGGATTTTTCAAAGCGAAGATAGCGGTGATATGAAACCCGGGGTATTTATAGTAGCTTAGGTATCATCTGATTAGTGCGTAGAGAATTGGATAATGTGGGTCAAGCCGCTAGCAATCATAAGCACGAGATCCTCTCGAAATTAGTTTATAAATAAACTTCACTTCAAGAGTTCACAATTAGCTGATGATTAATTTTAAGCTTGTTTGGCATGCTGTCCCGGGAGAGAGCCCTGAGCTCATGAGATCCTCGAGCCCGGGGCTCCCTCCCGTTGCAAGGCGAGAGGGGAGATCGAGCTCAGGTAGATCTCGAGAACTCCCCAAAATGCCTTACAAGCTCGGGACAGCAGCCGCGTATTGAAGTACCCCCCCAAAATGCAGATGGAACAATGCTATATCCGGCTGCTGGATATAATATTGATCGCTTAGGAAAGAGAGACTCCTGCGGGAGCAGAGAAAAGTATATTGCTCTTGCGGGAGTCTAAGTGGGGGTGTGGGAGGGGCGGGATTGACTCCTGTGGGAGTCGAAGCTTGGATGCACTCCTGCGGGAGAGAGAGCTGGGGTGGGTAGGTTCCTGCAGGGGTCGGGAAAGGTTTTGGACTGTGAAGACTCCTGCAAGAGAGGGTGTGAGGTGGGCTGGGGGGGGGGGCATGAACTCCTGCGGGAGTTAAACCTCGGTTAAGTCACTCCTGCAGGAGTTAAAGCTGGAGATTAAGGGCCTAAGCTGAAGAGAAAAGATAAATAAAATAAGATAGAGAAAAAAGGGGGGCGGAGGATCTCGACGCCAGAAGGAAGAAAAGAAGAAGGGATAACCACGCAAGCATGCGGACGCATGCTCACACATGCGAGCCTGCACACTTGTATGTACACATGTGCTAGCACACATAATGCATACGCACGCACCTGAACACACGTACTCATACATACATGCGCATACACCTGTATATGCTTATATACACCTGTATATGCATTCCTAATGGCCAGGGGGGGGGGGGGGGGGGGGGGGGTGATGCCTCCTGCGGGAGTCGAAGCTCGGGGTGACCCCTGCGGGGGTCGGAGCCATGGGGGGGCATTTCTCCTGCCGGAGTCTAGGAAAGGGAGGGGGCGGGGGAGACTTCGGCAGGAGGTGGCCAGGCGAGACTCCTGCGGGAGTTGAAGCTCGTTTTAGTCACTCCTGCGGGAGTTAGAGCTGAGGATTGAGGGCCTATGGGAAGAGATAAGAAACTCACCGAAATTGAGGTAGAGAAAAAGGGGCGGAGAATCTCGACGCCGGAAGGAAGAAAAGAAGAAGGGGTAATTATGGGGGGGACCAGTAAGAGTGGGAAGAAAGGAAGGGGCGGTGATGACTCCCACTGAAAATGTGACTGTGAAGGGGTTGGCCTAGGGCACAGGTGTCAAACTCAGTTCCTGGAGGGCCGGAGCTCTGCACAGTGTAGGGCCTCGCACACGTAATACACAATTATTTAGTGCGTTAACTTTAAATTAGCTCAAAGGGAATATAACAGAACTTAAAGCGGCTCCAAAAGAATCGACTCTCTTGAACTGAACAAACGACTCGTCCAGCGCTCGTTTGAACAGACAGGGCTGTTGACTCAAAAATGAATATTACTATTCGAACTAAAGTAAAAACACTTTAATATTTAAGCAGGGTAACAAGATCTAGGTATAAGGCATTAAATTAACAAGTATACACAGGTCACTTTCCTTTCAATACAAAAGAGACTTTATTGACTACAAACAAAACTAACAAAAACACACATACACACACGCATTCATACTGGTTGCAGATAAGGAATAGAAGGAAAGAAGAGTTTAGGAGAGATGTGATGTAAAACCTCAAGATGTAAAACCTAACCAAGCGAACCAAATAATCAATTCAACCTTTACTGTGTCTTAGACAGGGTTATCTATCATTTAACATGATTAGCAGATCATACACCAGTTCAGCAATGGATCTGGAGATATACTTGCGTTCCTTAGTGATGTGGGGAAGTCCCTCTGTGGAGCTGGACTTCCACCCGAGTTCGCTGGTGGTTTGGTCGTTGAAGTGACGTCTCTGAGGCTGAAGTGAAGTCCAGTAGTTTAAGTTGGAGACGGCCAAACTGTTGTCGTGTTGACGGGTTTCGCGACGCAACTTAACTAGACTCTCGCCGGAAAGAAAAGAAAGAAGAGTAAACGGAAGATGGGGAAGTTTGAGGCTGGTCTCAACCCATCTTAATGTCCAAGTCCAGCTGGACTGGACCCGGAGAAGAGTTGTCCTCAACTCACAACAGCTGCTGCTGCTGCTTCGCTGCCTTTCGCCCCTCGCCCTCGCCTCTCGCCTAGAGAATGATTGTGGTGATGGGTTTTAACCACCAATGTTTCCGGCCCCTAGCAGAGCTGGATCAATAAGGCATTGTCCGTGGATCTGCGTGGCAGTCCCATGTCGTCACATGCACTTGGCGTGACTCACTTACATGAGCTATGGTGCTTAGACATATAGTTTTAAGCATACATTTATAACATGATACATTTTACATATCTATAATTAAAAAGGAATGAAAGAAAGGGAAAGGATTTCACTCATTCATCTCAAATAACATACACGTAATGGTACGTTTGTGATAACTCAAAGCATAATGGGTTATCCATGATTAATGCATTCTTAACATATACAGGATTCGGGTGTTATACAAGAGCAATACCATTACATTTCATTAAAAGTCCGCTATCATCGTTTTGAGGATGATCTGATGAACTTTAATGTTTGGTGATAGTTTTAAATTTCAGAGAGGATTTTGATTCTCTGTTTTGGACCAAAGTCAGTCAATTTTCTGTCTTGCATGGGGGCTGGAAAACCCCATTTCCTGAGGTCAAACACGAGCTCTTTGTTAAGAAAATTGTGTTCTCGTGATCAGTTACCCGTTCGTCTTGAGTTAACGTGATCAGAATAGTGGGTCCGATGACACTTAACTGATGATGAACCATCATGAGACTGATAGCTTCAAGGCATCCGATTCCTGCTCTGTACTGCACCAATGTGGCCTGACGTTCTGATTTTGGTCAGAGACAAAAAAGAATGGCTCTCGATCAAGGTGATTCTGATCACAGGTGTCGACTCAGTTATTGGTGTCTGCATCGTCCCCACAACAGTTTAGTTCCAACCCTAATTAATCACACCTGATCAAACTAATTGAGTCCTTCAGGCTTGTTTGAAACCTGCAGGTAAGTGTGTTGAAGCAGGGTTGGAACTAAACTGTGCAGGGCTGCGGCCCTCCAGGATCTGAGTTTGACACCCCTGGCCTAGGGTAAGCCTAGAGTGACTCCTGCGGGAGTCGAAGCTCAGTTTAGACCCCTGCGGGGGTCCGAGCTGTAGGGAGGGGTGGCAAGCTTAGCAGAGCTTGGAAACAGAAGGCAGATACATACATACACATAAATATATTGTACATATGCATACATACTGTACATACACACACACACACACACACACACACACACACACACACACACACACACGTATACATACCTACATACACATACGCATATACACACACACACACACACATGTACATATGTACTCACATACATACACATACATTAATAATTTTATTATTATTATTTTATTTATTTAAACAAACTGCCAACATCAAATCCTGTACATAAAACTATGTCACCTCTTAGTGTTAATGTTAGTTGTAGGCCCACACGGAATCTGCGCACGCAGAATTCCGCAGATTTTTAGCCTATCTTTAATTCTGTTTATTTACTTGAGTAAATGTGTGTAAATCTGAATTTATTCAGTTTTTAAATTACACATATTTCACGTATTAAGGTTTTTAGTTATGAGACTCCCAAAATAATTCAGCAGATTTTTACCAAAATTCTCCGCAGAAATTGCAAAAAACATCCGCAGATTCCGTCTGGCCCTAGATGGGCTTTACTTTAATCCATGAATAAATAACATTACGTTTGGAATCTTAACGTGATTAAATTACTAGCATATCTGACCCAGTTCATTCACCAGTCCGAGTCCATTCTTAACCTGTCAAGAGAGAGGGCGGGACCATCTCAAGTTGAGAGCTCATTGGATGGTGGCGCTTCTCTTTTTAGCTATTGGCTCACAGCAGTGTCAATCAGAAGTGCAGCGGCCGGCGGCCATTGTTGGCCAGAATCACTAGTGTTATGACTGGAGACGCTACTGAACGCACACTCCAGCGAGTAGTTTGGATGATAGCAATTCATTCCATGAATATTTCTCAATGTATGGATGTGCTGTGGACTTATGTTTTGCGAATTGGATTGCCTGGTCCCTTGCAGTCAATTACTTGATGATATGGATCTGTAGACAGGTGGGAGGTCTGAGAGGTGAGTTCCTTAGTAGAAATTATTCTATTCGCGCTAGTCTCGTTTTCTGAGATTTCTAAAATGTTTAGTCTTTGTTGGAGTGTGGTTATTTTACGAGGCTTCCCTTTGAAGCGTGCTATGTACATTACCACGTGTGCACCGCTAGGAGAACGGTGGGAGTTCGGCTTTATAGCAATGGCTTGGACCGCCAGCGTCTTGAGAGTTTAGACGGAGTTCGTGTGACGGTGATCGAGTTTTGACTGTGATCTTGCTGGAAAATTGGGTTGAAGACACAGCGGATACGTTGTGAGAGGTACTTTGAAGTGGAAGATTTTGATGATGTTGTTGAAATTGTTGTTGAATTATTGTTGGAGTTGTAGTTGGAGATTTAGTTGTTGTTGTAGTCGCAGTAGCAGTAGCCGCAGTAGCGGTAGTAGCAGCAGCAGTAGCAATAGCATTAGCAGCAGCAGCAGTAGCAGTACTAGCAGTAAGCCAATGAAAATAGTCAGCAATAGGCCACTGTCTAAGCTGGTGCATTGGCATACAGCAATCTGATTGGATGACGCTTCCGTTGGCGCTACACACATGGCGTCAGCTTCAACGCTTCCCATTCACTTTGAATGGGTGACGTCAGCCGTTGCCGAACTGCATTGTGGATCCGTCGGCGCCGCTTCAGAGGCGTTGCTCGCTGCAGAAGTTGAGACTTGCTCAACTTTTCAAGCACCGACGGAAGCGTCAGCCAATCAGATCGATGTATGCAAATACACCAGCTCAGACAGTGGTCTATTGCTGACTAATTTCATTGGCTGACGCTGCTATGACGATCGCGTCAGCCCCAACTTCAGATACACCTTCTGTCAAGCGTTGACGCTGAAGCCCCGTGTGAATGGGGCATGACACTGCTATGACGATCGCGTCAGCCCCAACTTCAGACATGCCCTCTGTCAAGCGTTGACGCTGAAGCCCCGTGTGAATGGGCCGTAAGCAGCAGTGGTGGTGAGAGTGGCAGCAGCTGATGCGAGCCAAGCTTTCTTCAAAGCGAAGATAGTGGTGATATGAAACCCGGGGTATTTATAGTAGCTTAGGGATCATCTGATTGGTGCGTAGAGAATTGGATAATGTGGGTCCAGCCGCTAGCAATCATAAGCACGTGATCCTCTCGAAATTAGTTTATAAATAAACTTCACTTTGTAAGGGGTCTACTTATATTTGCTCAGCACAATTTTCCCTTAAATGTTTTCTTAAGTATATGTGCATTTAACTAAAATGAAAATCAGTCATAATAAATAAATAAATCAGTTAGCATCAATGTTAACATGAATCAAGTCATCAAACATGATGACAAACGAAGGACTGCTATCTATTTATATTTAACCATAAACGATTGATGTTAGCAGGGGTTAGCAGGATATATTTTAAAAATGTACAATTAAAAATGTAAAGCCCTTTTACACAAAAAGTAAAATGTGAATTAAATAAACCTCAGGCAGATATTTGTACAGCTTATTTATTTATAATTATTTTATCTGGATCACATACAAAATAGGATACATGCAAAATCACTCTTCAGCAGTGAATATCCAGTTTACACGTCACAGTGTCTGTTCATATTAAGGGTTACTGAACAGTGGCGGCTGGTCAATAGAGGGCGCTGGGGCGCCGCCCCCCTTCAAGTTAGACCCCTTTAATATGTTAATATTTATTATCACAAATATTAAAAAAAATAAATTGATTTAATTATAACATTACAATATTATTGTAGTCATACTAACATTTATTGAAAAAAATGTATGAACATTATTTTTCATATGTGTGCGGGGCGCCGGACTAATGGGTGTCTATGTAGGTACACAAACTTTTGCAATGCACGTGATATGACGATAAGCTCTAATTGGCCGGTTTTAAATTGTCCTTGGGGCGCAGCGCTCTGCGCCCCGAAACCTCCCATTTTTGTTGTTAGAACGAATCATATTTGTTTTTATATGATTGGCCTTATGTGATTGGACCATTCTCACTTGGACCGTTCACTCAGCAGCAGCTCGTCACAGTTAACTGCTGACCTTTAATCATAGTGAAAGCAAGTGCAATTTCTCGAGATGAAGGAAAATTCCGTTGTATCTTTGCAAAAATATCCCTTCACAAGGCGTTTGGATGAAGAAAAAAAAAGATTGAAGGAGCTTGGACCAGATCGACCTTCCTTGCAAATTCACCAGCAGTCAAGTGATCGCGGGCGCGCTTACACTCGGGGCTTTTCCAGCACTTTTTATGGCAAACGGAGTTGGCTGACAGGCTGTGATGTAAGTAATGCTTTTTACTGTTTTCCGTGTTTGCTGTTTCAAAGTCCTGGAACCGAAACGTTGTGGACAACAACAGGGGTTCGCGATTTAAAACATCTCTCTGAAAAATGCAAGCGTCATGAAAGTAGCCGAAGCCATCTTGACAACGCTATGAGGCTCCAGTTTTTTGGGAAACTTAGCATTCCCCAACAGCTAAATGAGGGCTACAGGATTGGCATTAGAAGGCACAATGAAGAGGTTACGAAAAATAGACACATCCTGTCTAGAATAATAGACTGTGTGAAATTTTGTGGTGCGTTTGAGCTGGCTTTGCGTGGCCATGATGAGAGCGAGAGCTCGGATAATCCCGGGATCTTCCGTGGCCTGGTCGATTTTGTTGCTTCCCTTGACAGAGCTTTAAAAGAGCACCTCGACAACGCCACTGTGTTTAAGGGAACTTCAAAGACTGTGCAGAACGAGCTGTTGGACTGTATGTTGTCTGTTATGAGGGAACACGTAATTCAAGAAGTACAGAGCAGCGAATTTCTCTCAATCCAGGCCGACGAGACCACCGATATTTCCACACAGTGCCAACTTGTGCTTGTGCTGCGGTACATCGACTCAAAAAACAACGTACAGGAGAGATTTTTTGAGTTTATTCCTCTGCGTTCAAGTACAGCTGATTCCATCTCCACAGTACTTAAAGATCGTCTTTCTGTCATCCTTCCTGAGGATCAAAAGAATAAACTCATCTCCCAAGCCTATGATGGAGCCAGCGTGATGAGGGGTGCCACTGCAGGTGTTCAAAAAAAAATCCAAGATGTGTATTCAAATGCCCATTACATCCACTGCTATGCACATCAACTCAATCTAATAATGCAAAAGGCCACTTCTAACATATCCAAAGTGAGAATTTTTTTTTCTGACCTTGGAGGATTTGCCAGCTTTTTTTCAAGATCACCCAAACGCACAGACGTCCTTGATAAAGTAGTGGCCCATAGACTACCAACATCAAGCAATGTTAGGTGGAATTTCCACAGCCGGGCCATCAATACAGTGTTTGAGCACAGAGAGGACCTCATCCGCTGTTTTCAAACTATTAGAGACTCAGGTGACTTTGACCCTGTTGCTGTCAGAGAGGCAGGAGCCTTTGCCATGTTGCTGGAGAATCAGGATTTTAATTTTTTTTTGCAACTTTTCCACAACATCATGCCACATGTGGACATCCTCTATGCCAAACTCCAGAAGAAGGACATAGATTCAGTCCACATCAGGGGGAGCATCCAGCAATTCCAGCAGGACATACAGAAGATCAGGTAGTTGCTGTATTTCTTGTTTTGGAATATTTTTATTATTATTATTATTATTATTATTAATACACTTTCTTATTCCTTTACAGAAATTCTCTCCATTCTCTGGTTGACCAATGCGGTGAAGGTGGTTTTCAACCGAAGAGGCGGCGGTCCCTCAGTCCAGAGGTCCATGAACAGATAGCAGCAGAAGTGAGTTTTTATTTCAATCAAAATAAGTCATTACAAACAAGCTAAACTACATTGTTTATTTACCTTCTATGGGAACTTGTAAATATCCTTGTGTCATTGATTTTAAAATAAAAATAATAATAATAATTTGAGGAGTAATAATATTGTAGTTACCAAAAACATTTACCCACAGAAGGTAAATGAAACAATACAGTTTAATTTGTTGCAAGCACACTGGCTTGTTTAGATGGTACAGTGACCAGGGGGCTATTTCATAAAAGTGGTTTAGAAAAGCGGGGATTAAAGTCAAAAGCCTAACTTCAGTGAGCCAAACTAAACGTACATGCTTAAATTGGTTCCATAACAGTAAGTTGAAGATCATTTGATCTAACTAGTCTGAGTTCAGTTTAAATAATCTAGATAACTGCTCGTGCACGTTTCTGTCGTAAAACCTTAAAGGTCGATCATAGATACATCGATTATGTTGTGTGCTACCATGGCAAATTCAAGAACTAAAAAGCTCTGAAATGAGACACAGCGAGTGAGCAGCATTAGTTTTCAGAGTTCAAACATATATAATAATTTAAACATAACAATCAAATAATACGGCTTGCAAAAAAGCAAGAGGGGCTGACAGGAAACTGCAGATCGTCTCAATAGGCTACATGTGTAGCAATATATTTCAAAATATAGGCCATTATTTAGGCATATTTACATGAAATTAAATATTTGTCATAATACATTGAAACTGTTCTTGACCGTGCGCTTGTGTGTGTGTGTGTGTGTGTGTGTGTGTGTGTGTGTGTGAGAGAGAGAATATGTGCTTACTGCCAATTGTTGCTTGCAAGGAAAAGTTTTAATGCATTGCAGGCTCCCTGTAACATTCAAAATGTGCTAAATGTGAGCACATTAGGTTTAAAATAAACAAAGAGCTGTGCACACACAAGCGGCGGGATTTTTAATTTGCTCCCGAAACTGCTGCTTTCCCTTTGACACTTGTGTTTCCCACAGCCCGTGGGAAAAGTGAGGCTGCTGCTCAGCCCGGATCCTAAATCATTATTTAAGAAATGAAGTCTTCTTCTTTATATTGTGTCTTCTTCTCCACGTGTTTGCGTGGGTTTCCTCCGGGTGCTCCGGTTTCCCCCACAAATCCAAAGACATGCAGCATGTGCTATATAGGTGAAGTGAACAAACTAAATTGTCCATAGTGTATGAATGTGAATGAGTGTGTATGGATGTTTCCCAGTGATGGGTTGCAGCTGGAAAGGCGTCCGCTGCGTAAATCCTATGCTGGATAAGTTGGCAGTTCATTCCGCTGTGGCGACCCCAGAACAACAGAAACATAATTTAGTTGAAATGTTGTAGTTTGTATTCGTTTTGTTTGCAATAACTTATTTGAATGTAAATATATTATCGTTCTATTCTAAAAGATGTTTGGTGTGTATATATATATATATATATATATATATATATATATATATATATATATATATATAATTTTTTTTTACTATTAACTGACTATAAAGTTTTAATCATTATTAAGAGGTTAAGTGAATTAAAATGGCAACAAATTATGGCAGGTGAATGTTAACATTATGATTATTCTTATTTGGACTTAGCCTGAGAGTTAGCCTGCCCCGGACCAGGCTAGTTTCCCAGCATATGTTGCCAGAGTAACTGAGTTTAACCTATCGCAAATTTAATTTATGAAACTGAATCCGCCATTAATAAACCTGACTTACCAAAATAAGCCTGCTCTAAGCTTGGTTTATGGAATAGCCCCCAGGTCTCTTTTCAAATAGGAGTCTTTAAGTGTCTCATTATAGAAGCATTATATAAAAATAGTTTATAAGAATTTTGAAGCTAAGTGTTGTTGATTTATAAACTGGGATTAGTGGGCTGTATAAAACTATGATACATGTAAATGCATTTTTATGACCAGGTTTTTTTTTTTAAACATATACAGTCTTTAAACTATTATCTAAAAGGATTTGTTATTCTTCTGTTCCCTCTTGTGGAGCTTGACATGTTTACTAAGAATGAACCTGTTTATGAAGTTTTGAGAAAGTATGAATTTAAACCCTACAACTGGTCTGCCTTTATAACTCAACCTGGTCATTTTAAATGTAGCAGTTGAAATTGACACTTTGTCATAATTACATATTTTTGTCTTTATCCTTTAGGTCTGTGATACCATACTCACACACACACTGGAGAGGTTCTCCTTCACAGACCACCTCATTAGTGCCACATTGCTGCAGGCAGACAGGTTTGAGCAGTATACAGTAGCATTTCCAGAAGATGCACTTTGCAGGACTCTGAAAGCCTATCCAGTGCTTGATGGAAGTAAGCTAAAGACAGAGCTTAGTCTCATCTACTCCAAGGATGAGTTCAGAGCCTGTTGTGGTGCTTTGGACTTACTCCAGCTGTTTATGGAGAACAATCTTGAGGAAGTCTTTTCAGAGACTGTAACTCTCCTAAAGATTCTTGTAACTATGCCTATGACCACAGCAGAAGCTGAGAGGTGCTTCTCAACCTTGAAAAGAATCAAAACTTTTCTGAGAAACAGCATGACGCAAGAGAGGCTGAATGCATTGGCCATGCTGTCAATAGAGAAGAGACTGGTGACTGAGATGACTGACTTTAACCAAAAGGTTATTGAGAAATTTGCAAGCCAGAAAGAAAGGAGAGCAAAATTTATTTTCAAGTAGTGCCACTGGCCAGTGATTGGGCAACATTAGGCACATGTGTGTGTGTGTCTGTGTTTACTGATTATCTTGATTACTTCATTACTGATAATAAACCCAAATTGAACTAAAATGAACTGATTTGTGATGCATTTATTGTATGCTTTAGTCATATTTTAGTTTTTTTGATACATCACCTGAAAAATGGCTTTTACACTTTACTTTACCAACAGTTAGATTTTTTTCTGGTGTTTGCGCCCCCCCCACATTTTTTTAGCACCAGCCGCCACTGTTACTGAATTTGTTTTTGTGCAAGTGAGATGAGTGAATATATGTTCACATTTAATCTACTACTAAGTATCATGCTTGCATAATGTACACATGTATCTGCAAATACTTCTAATTTCAATCAAAACAAGACATCAGTCAATAAAGGGGTAAACAAAGTAGCTGCATAACTTTCTTGGAAATTAATTCCCAAAAATGACATCAAAAACATATTGAATATCCTATTTGAAAACATATCGATGTCAAAACCTTGGTGTCCATTTTACATCCGCACACCCTTTTGACCCCTAAAATAGCATTGAAGTATTAGAATATAAGAAATGTTTTATTCATCTGAAAGCTTTAATTTAAAATGACAAATTTACACTGGATTTTGTATCCCTATAATGCATATAAACTACTGTACATTGATGTCAACATTGACAATAAACACATTGGTGTCAAAATAAACACGTCAAAATTGATCTTTTTGTATTGTTGAATTGTTTTTTGAGACCAATGTTAGATGTCAATTTGATGTTTGGACACCAAAGCAGTGAACTGACCTCATATCGATTAGCATTTTTGATGTTCTTTGATGTTTTCCACATCAAGGTGTCCACTGGCTTACTAGCTACTTGAAAAAGTAATGTGATTACTCTAAAAGTACAGTTCATCTGTATATATCTGGGCATTGACTGTTGTTGCATAGATTCTGTGCTTCCTCATTCCTCATTACTGTCCCGCATGCACAGTTCAGTTTCCCCCCTCAGGGTCCTGTTCTCTGGGTACACCGAGTCCAAGACCTGCTCTGCTGTAAGTTTTGTCAGTTCTGAATGTGCTGTTCCACATCTGCAAATAATGGTGACAGGAGTGTGTCCACATGTCCCTCATTGTTGAATGAGTAGAAGTTTATACCGCTGACAGTCAGGCTCAGTCAGTCCCCTCTTTATTTCGAGGGGTCTGCAGATTCCCCAGGGTATAAGCAGCAGTTGGTGGGTTTTTTTAACAACTCTGCGAGTGCTCATTGCGTGCCAGAGACCTAAACACCACCTGAATTATGTATGATGAGGTTTATGCACCAGTTGAGGGGAACTATTGGCCCTGGGGTCCGTGTGACGTGGTCCCATGTGAGCCACAGGCTTTACTAGACCCAATGTCATCTCAACTCAAGTGTGAATGTGCTTTTAATATGAGGTTTTTAAGTACACAGTTTTTAAGTTTGCTGTTTGTTTAAACTACTTATTTAAAATGAGTTGAAACAACACAATTCAGAATTTATTTTGGGACAACTTAATTGTTTTATTGGTTTTTGTTCAATCCACTTAAATTTGTAAAAACTAATAAGGTTATTACACAAATAAATTGTGTAGAACCTAGCATTTTTTACAGTGTACAGTGTACAAAATACTGGGTTCTACACAAATCCTTCATATTGTCTCTACACAAATTGATTAAGTTAACTTAATTGTTTTTACAAATTTAAGTGGACTGAACATAAACAATTAAGTTGTGCCAAAAAACTTCAGAATTTTGTTGTTTCAATTTATTTTAACTAGGTATTTTGAAAAAGCAGCAAATTTCATTAGTGAGTGTACAGTCTTGAACATGTTTCAGTCTGAAGAAAAGGAGAAGATTAAGGGCTTACTCACACTATGCTATCCGAACCGTGCCCATGCCCGTTTCCCGGATCGTTTGAGAAGTGTGAGTGCTCTGAATCGGGCTCAGGCACGGTACACTTGGGTGGCCCTGGCCCGGTTGGAAGAGGTGGGCCAGAGCGCGGTTCACTTGGGCTCAGGCGCGGTACGCTTACAGTGTGAGTGCAAGCGTGCTTGAGCCCGAAACTGAAAGCGAGACGTGACTTTTAAGGGACTGTTTGATATGGATTAATTAATCATTCGTACTGTTCAATGAAAGCAAACTGTCATAGTTTATTAAAGACGCAAACCCCTCACTGCACGTCAGCTGCGCCTTCAGCAAACTTCCTAATTCCTGCACCACGAGGACTTTATGATTGTTTATGAGCGTCAAAAGTGGCTAATCTGTTCGGCGAAATATTAGACTGCGTGTCACCGCATATCAAACCACTTAAACGATGTAACTAAAGAAATCTCCACTGTGCTGAGCGAGAGCGCTTACTGAGCAGCGCGTCATCGATGACGGAAGTGCGCCCAGGCCCGAATGTAATGTGAGTGCGGACCGTCGGGGGAGACGGGAGGGGGGGACAAGGGTGCTTTGGGCCGATTCAAGGCAACTGTACATAGTGTGAGTACAGCCTAAGTCATGATAGTGGCTTTTAGGTCTTTTTTTATTTATTAATCCCTACTGAAATTCTTTATGAGTGTGGGGTTAACATTTTCCTTTTTGGCTGTAGAGGCGAGACAGTTTTACCATTCCAACAAATACTGGGATTTGCCTTTTGGAATAGATATAATATTTCCATCATTAAAAACTGGAGACTGTTGACATATTCAAAGGAGGATTGGGTTTCTTAAAGGGCACCTATTTTACCCCTTTTAAAAGATGCAAGATAATTGGTGTCTCTAAAATGTGTCTGTAAAGTTTCAGCTCAAAATACCCATCAGATTATTTATTATAACTTCCAGAATCTGCCCATTTTGCTGTCTGGGTACAGACTAGAGTAGCTGTTTTTGTAGCCTGTGGCTTTAAAATTAAAATGTGCTGCTTCTGACCCTGCGTGTCTGCTTCTCATCACGTGTTACGTAAGATTAACAACACAGTGACAGACACGGATGAAGCTGAAATACAGCTCATTAGTCAAAAATACCAAGTAAGTTTATTTCATGTGTTTGTGATGGAGTTTATTCAAACCTTTCTCAAATGATGAGTCACACACAAATGTTGTTTGCAGTACACGCACGCACGCACGCACACACACACACACACACACACACACACACACACACACACACACACACACGTGCGCGTTTACTGACACCATGCGGCCGTGGTGATTATAGCGGTTAAGAATTACATAGCTATTTTACTGTCTTTATTACAAACATGCTCTTAAAAACTTATAAAACACAGAGAGTTTGAACAGATATTTTAATCCCAGTTTATTAGCAATAAAGTACATGTGAATACATGTTATTATGGAGACATGGTGCCTGCCTGTCAATCAAATTGGTGGGCGGGGAAAACTGCACATTGCAGTCCTGGGCCTCAAAATCACTGGGATTTGGGTCTTACTTTAACGTCAGGAAATAAAAAAAAGAGACTTGTTGGGTTTATATCACTCGAGTATGACAGGGGACACTCTATGCCAACACATAGTTCTGTCCAAACAGCTTACAAAAGTAGATTTTCATCATAGGCGTCACTCACTCCATTGAGTGCATTGTGTCAGACATTGCATCTCTTAGTGATGCAGTCTCAGCTTGCATCATAAAGGCTGCATCCAGATAGCATTGCTTTAAACTGTGCTTTTGATCAAAGACTAAATATTTGATGGTAGTTTATTGATTACCAGTACGTAAAGACGTCAAATACCAAAACAAGATGCACATTTGATGAGAGGTTCAGACTAAAGCATCTGTTAAAATAAAGATTTTGTGATCATATGTATTTATGCTCTGTCATTACTTGGATGTATGCACATTAATACAGACATTTCCAGATCTCTAAATGTGGTTTGGACGGAAGGATTGCAAAAGGCCCAGTATGTTGTGGCTTTTTAGACAGCTATCAGCTCTGCCCAAGACAAAGAAATATGTTTTATGTGTGAATGGAGAGTTTTAAATGAATAACTTTGCTGCTAAGGATAACATTAAAGTTAATATGGAGTTTTGTGGGCAACATGGTGCCTCAGTGGCTAGCACTGTTGCCTTTACAGCACGAAGGTGGCTGGTTCGAGTCCCGGCTGGGCCAGTTGGCATTTCTGTGTGGAGTTTGCATGTTCTCCCTTTGTTGGCGTGGGTTTCCTCCGGGTGCTCCGGTTTCCCCCATAGTCCAAAGACATGTGGTACAGGTGAACTGAATAAGCTAAATTGGCTGTAGTGTATGAGTGTGAATGAGAGTGTATGGGTGTTTCCCAGTACTGGAAGGGCATCCTGCTATGTAAAACATGCTGGATAAGTTGACGGTTCATACAGTAAAAACACATACTTCTGCCTGGTTCTACATAGTAAAAATGTACCGTTTTAATTGTAAAGCTAAGTAAAATATATTTTTTGACATTTAAAATGCATTTACCTCAAACCTTTATATTCATAAATATATTTTACAATGTTTTTCAGGGTCAAGAAAAAAAGGATTTTTATATTATTATAAGTGGATTATTTAATGAAATAATTTAATCATTTCAAATGTTTTCAGATATTTATCAAGTATTTTTCTGAATATAAAACAAATATTTGTAGAAAATGTTTTTTTTTTTTTTTTTTGCCAATTAATTTTTATTAACTGTACCAACGTCTGTGTGTTTCTAACAAATGAAAGGCTCTGGCGATGATGGAGAAGCAGGTGGCAGATGTGCACAGAGGCATTTGCTTTGGCATTGTGACTTCTGTGTTTGGGGAGCTGCCAAATTATTCTGGAGACGCATGTTTTTCCCAAGAGGAGCTCAGTGTAGATGTTAATTTTCTCCCTCAGGGATAGAGTCTCTCTCTCATCAGGTTATTACCAGTCTTCAGTCTCACAGGGCAGTTTGACTCACTCACTCAGAGAGATGCTTTGGCAGGTTTACTAACTAAATCAGTCAAAATCCAAACATACCACATGCAAACAAACAAACAAGCAGCTGTGTGTGATTCTGAGACACCAAAACAGTTTTTCATTTCTGAACAAGAAACTACATTTGAATTTATTAATGATGGAAGGAGGAACATGAGTATTTTATTACAATTTATTTATTCATTCACTCACTTTCCTTCGGCTTATTCTGTAGATCAGAGGTCGCCTAGCGGAATGAACAGCCAATTATTCCAGCATATGTTTTACGCAGCAGATGTCCTTCCAACGACAACCCAGTATTGGGAAACACCCATACACACACTCATACACTATGGACAATTTAGTTCATCTAATTCACCTATAGCGCATGTCTTTGGACTGTGGGGGAAACTGGAGCACCCGGAGGAAACCCACGTGAACATGCCAACTGGCATAGCTGCGACTCAAATCAGTGACCTTCTAGGTGTGAGGCAACAGTGCTAACCACTGCGCCACCATGCCACCCTAATTTATTATTTTATTTAAAAAATATATTTTCAAATGTTAAAAAAAAACCTAAATGTCAAGGTAAGCCTTTTTAGTAAGACGAATAACTTGATAATGTCAAAAAAGCACAAATGAATACAAATGTCTAATATCTAATAATAATGAAATATAATAATATATTTAATATAATAATACTATATAAGAAAATCAAACTACCAAAATGAAACTGAAACTTAAACATATTAAAATAAAAGCACAAAAATATATTACTAATACTACAGAGATCATACTAAAATAACAGAAGTGTGTCTTTCACAGATTCAGTTGTAGTGATATTAGAGAGTCACAACTCACTACTGCTGCCGGAGACAACATCCTCTTTAAACAGCTCATTCTGCTCTAAAATGTCAATAGCACATGACAAATGCTCAATCAGGATGCACAATTACAAATAAAACTACAAATAAAATGTTAAAACTTTAACAATAATAATAGGTGATTATTAATAAAATAATTGACATCGAGATTATGGAGAATTGAAAACAAACATATTAATAATATCATTGAATTTTATTAGCTGGTGAAAATAATGGTTTAGTAATAAATGTATATTATGTTGAAAAGCTAGTGTCATAAGCTTTATTTGAATACTTAACACTTAAATATTATCACAAATTAAATAATTATATTGATTTTATGAATATTAAAATGCTAATTATTCCTGTGATTCGTTGAAAATTTAAGCTATTTCTTTTCTTTAAGTTGTGCTACTTAATTGCTTTTTGTGTGTGAAAACTAGTTTTTCAGGGTCCAATAGTGAATATAAAGTATTAGAAATATCCGTACTGTCGTTGCTAAAAAAGGATAAAAGTAAAACATAGATAAAGTTAATAAACATTTACAACAATTATTAATAACAACAATGCCTATGAAGAAGCATCAGGAAAAAAATACACATGAGCATGTCTAAATGCTGACATCTAGTGGTGTGATCAAACATAACAATTCATCAAACGCCTGTCAATTTGGAGCACACATTTGAGAAATTGTCAAAATGGAAATATTATGATCAATAATTTGGGTAAGTTTTAAAAAATTAATACTTGTAATGAGATTTACACTTCTCAGATACTGAACATCGGTGTGTTTGTACTTAAACCTGACAGAAAAACTCAAAATATACTGCAAAATAAAGAGACAATTGGGCAATTCTGTTTCTATGGACTTATCAGGTTTAGTTTGAGCAAAACATTAATGTGTTTTTTTCATTCGTTCATTCAGTCATTTTCTTTTCGGCTTAGTCTCTTTATTAATCTGGGGTTGCCACAGCGGAATGAACCACCTACTTATCCAGCATATGTTTTATGCAGCAGATGCCCTTCCAGCCACAGCCCAACACTGGGAAACATCCACACCCACACACACACACACACACACACACACACACACTACGGACAATTTAGCCTACCCAATTCACCTATAGCGCATGTGTTTGGACTGTGGGGGAAACCCGACAGAGGAAACCCACGCGAACACGGGGAGAACATGCAAACTCCACACAGAAATGCCAACTGACCCAGCCGAAGCTTGAACCAGCGACCTTCTTGCTGTAAGGCAGGGGTGTCCAAACTCGGTCCTGGAGGGCCGGTGTCCTGGAGAGTTTAGCTCCAACCCTAATTTAACACACCTGAACTAGCTAATCAAGCTCTTAAGCCGCGGTCACACTGGACTTTACTCCCCATAGACTTCCATTCATACGCACGCGAATGCGTCAGACCGGAAACGCAGGGTCATGCGTCGAGTTTCGCAGGTTGCTGCAGTGCAAAGTTCAAGCTTGGTGAACTCTGACCTGCAAAATCGCATCACTTGACTGCGTGAGACCAATCCAGGATCAAAACATGACCTCTCTGGACAGAAATTTAAAACATGGAGCAATCGCTCGCTTTTTTTAACGTCTAATCATCTTGTTTAATCCCGCCCCTTTTCGCAGCGCCGTACGACAGAATTTCGCAAGCTCAAACTCTAGTGTTACCGCGGCTTTACTAGATACTAGAAACTTCCTGGCAGGTGTGTGTTGAAGCAAGTTGAAACTAAACTCAGCAGGACACCGGCCCTCCGGGATCAAGTTTGGACACCCCTGCTGTAAGGCGATAGCGCCACTGCGCCGCCCTTGTGTGTTTTTTTGTTCTAATATAACTTCTTCCAAATTTTAACTAAATATATTTTTATTTAAACATTTTATTTTCCAGAAAATGTCCATTTGTTGTGTTTGGAAATGAGGGTTATTTCACCAACGTAGATTTATTAACTATTCTGAAGTTAAAACGTTGGTATTGTGTTATATAAAAAATAGTTCTGTGCAAAAATGAATCGCGACTAATCACATCCAAAATAAAAGTTTGTTTTGACATGTGTGTGTGCTTTCTATATTTATTATGCATGTATAAATAAACACACGCATTCATATATTTGAGAAAGTTTCTTTACATTTAGATGTAAATACGTTTATAATACAAATGATATAAAATTATAAGATTAATTAGTCCTGAAAGCATGTTTTAGGCCATTGTAACATATTAAATTAAGTTAATCATGTTCTAACATTTTAGAATTATGTAATATTTTTCCCTGCAAAGGAGTTTCTGAGAAAAAGATTTAATGTGAATTGTAATGTTTGCCAATTCTGCAATAGTGATATTGAAACTGTTGAACATCGATTTCTTCATTGTAATTTGGTTAATCCTTTCTGGTCTGATGTGGGCAACTGGATAAAACAATACATTTCAATGTTTCCTTCTGTTTCGTCACTTTGGAATTTTGAGTTTCTATCTGCGTTCTGAATGAATTTGAGATATTGAGCTTCAAAGTTTTTGTATACCATAGCAAACAGTACGTGTGTAACATTTGCTTTTTAAATAAAAAGTCTTACAAATGATTAAAAACCTCCCATAATGTAAATAAGTGGTCATTTAATAAGAATATGCCAATAACTTAATTTTGACAAAAATGTCAGGTAGAACCCTATAATTCTAAGATGGCGATTTGTTGGGACATTGTGAAATCTGGAATACATTTAAACAACAAAGAGGACGACTTAACTGCAAATTGTTTACTTAAATTCTTCACTCATAAATGCAATTTTTTAAAGACAGTTTCTCCATTGATTGTCTTTAAAAAGGAGTTTGCCACCTATGTAAAGGCTTTAAAAAAATGAAGGGTGAGAAGACTAAACAGTTGTATGATTTGTATCTAGAATATGGTTTTATTTGACCCCTTACAGAGTTTCTATTTGATGTGTGCACGGTATGTTTTTTTTTTTTTTTGTTAAGTTATTTTATACAGTTTTCTTTTGTTTGTTTGTAATGTGTAATTGTATGGCTTTATATTTGATTCACTGTATATCTGACATGTCTCAGTCAGTTTGTGAAAGATAATGTTGGAATTGAGTTTGGTCTAAATCTTTATGTTTTTGAAAGGCAAATAAAAAAAATCATGTTCTAACTTAATTTTATAAGTTATGCAAGCTGTTTTAAGTCAGTTTAACATAATATCAGTTCAATGGACTCAGGGTTAATTTGATTCAGCTTTAAAATTTAAGGCAACCAGGACTTTTTTTTTTTTGTGTATAAATTTTTAAGTGTAACAAAATTGTATCGTTCTGTTTCTATGTATGTGCATAACATATACATAAGTGAAGTTTATTTATAAACTAATTTCGAGAGGCTCACGTGCTTATGATTGCTTGCAGCAAGTCCCGCATTATTTAATTTATGATTCACCAATCAGATGATTCCTATAAATACCCTAAGTTCCATACAACAGCCATCTTCGTTTTGAAGAATCCCCCCTTCCACCCCTACTCTTCCTCCTTTCCTAGATGGGTGGCACGGTGGCCCAGTGGCTAGCACTGTTGCCTCACAGCAAGAACGTCTCTGGTTCTAGTCCTTACCAAGCCAGCCAACATTTCGGTGCGCAGTTTACATGTTCTCCCTGTGATCACGTGAGTTTCCCCCGGGTTCCCCGATTTCCTCCCACCGTTTAAAATCATGCAACTTAAGTTAATCGACTAATCCAAATCAGTACCATAGACATGCTTCTAGTAAGTAGTTATCTCTTAAGAGCAATCATTATCTGTTCATTAGCTACTACAGCAGGGGAGTTCTCGAGATCTACCTTACAAACGGGAGGGAGCCCCCGGCTCGAGGATCTTATGAGCTCAGGGCTCTCTCCCAGGACAGCATGCCAAACAAGCTTTATAATCAATCATCACCTAAGTGTGAACTCTTGAATTATATATAATACACACATACAGTTAGTCAGAATTATTAGCCTTCCTGTTTTTTCCCCAATTTCCGTTTAATGGAGAGATTTTATCAACACATTTCTAAACAAGTTTTAATAATTCATTTCTAATAACTGATTTATTTTATCTTTGCCATGATGACATTAATAGATATTTTTCAAGACACTTCTATACAGCTTAAAGTGACATTTTGTTAGTATAACGGTTAGTATTAGGTTATTGTATAACGATGGTTTGTTCTGTAGACTATCGAAATAAAATATAGCCTAAGGGGCTAATAATGTTGACCTTAAAATGTTTTTTTTTTTAATTAATGACTGCTTTTATTCTAGCCGAAATAAAACAAATAAGTCTTTCTTCAGAAGAAAAAATATTATCAGACATACTGTGACAATTTACTTGCTCTATTAAACATCATTTGGGAAATGTTTAAAAAAGAAAAAGAAAATTCAAAGGGGGGCTAATAATTCTGACTTCAACAGTATATTACGGCGAAACATACTTTTATTTTGGATGCAAAACATCTTGGCCCAGCACTACAAAAACTGAATGTAATAACGTTTGGAAATACAACATCTTTTTGTTATTTAAATAAATGCTATAAATGACAACCATCAGTAGTTTAAATAATAATAATAATAAAAAAAAAAACACTACAAATTATAAATCCAGAGAAACTGAGATTTCAAATTGACACACACAGTACACCTTTGAGAGCAGTCACTATACTTTATTTGAGGGGAGTAGTAGCATAAAATTTCATCTGTACATTATGTAACAATTACGTCTGATCAGGCCCTGAATGCGTTAAATACTCAGAGAAAAGTGGACAGAAAAATGGCATGTCCAGCACAACAGTAATACAGCTGCTCGCCTCGCACCTCAAAATGGAGTGTTTTGGTAAAGTGGAGACATTCACTCGATGGTGGAGAGTTGAGAAGAATCGCTGTCGAAAGTGTGTCTGAGAGAAAAGATGAAGAGCAAAAAGCTGCTGGTCGATTCCCAGGAGCAGTAGTAGTAACGCCGCACCATGTTGTCAGTCGTGCTACACTTTTTTGAACGCTGTGAGTGGAAGTCTGAGGTAAAACATTGATTCGTTTTGTAGTGTTTCATCTCGCTGAGAAAAAGCGTCACTTCTCATTTATCCAGAAGAGGAATAAAACGTCAGTTGGGCCGTGATATAAATTAATAAAACTAAAATACAGATGTACAAAATTAACATTAAAATATTGTATAATAATAATAATAATAATAATATCAATAAAGGATTTTTTTCTGAGACATAAAAAAAATCATGCTCTTTTCACAATCTAAAACAACATTCATATGTACATACGGTGCATTTTCAAATCGAGTCCTACTAAACACGGGGATTATTTTTAAAGTTTGGCTTTTCATCTCATTCAACCTTCTTTCCAAATTCCCCAGCTAAAAAACAAAACAGAAAGAAAACCAGACAGGGGAACAGGACAGCACCTGGTGAAACACTGGACAGGCCAGCAGCAGTCAATCTTCTGTAGTGTTTACAGACAAAAGGGAAAACGCACTCAGACTCAATCTGCCAACTTAAGCTTGGTCGTATAACCGACTGACCTTGTATTACGCATCTACAGAATCCAGAGGTGGAGCAGGCCCTTGTGTTAGTCAGATGATATCAATCTGAAAGAGCTGGCTGAAAGAGAGAGAGATGCTACAGTAGACAGAGGGAGAGAAAGAGAGAGAGAACTTTCATTGAAAGGGCTTGATTGCATACAGTTGTATGAACCTGAACATTGTCAAATGCATCACATGCGGCATCATGAAAGCAAAGTGAATCCAGACGAGCCACTGAATCAGGATTTGTTCAGACAGGCAACAGAAATCCAACATTGTAACGAACTCAAAGCAGTTTAAGATGGTCAAAGTCTGAATGGATGAAAAAACAAACAGATTTACAAATTTGATTCAAAGCAGATCTGAATGTGGTTAGATTTAAAATTACAAACAAACATTGGTTGAGTCTGAATGGTCAGATCAGATGTCAGTTTATTTTTTCACCATTCAGGATGATGCATGATTGTAATATCGAAAGCAAAACGTGTGGAAATAAGAGTAAGCGAATCATATTTGTTCAGACAGGCAGGATGAAGCTGATTCAGTTTAGGATTCAAATGAGTTTAGCTGAAGTCTCAACTTATTACAAATTCAGAAATACTTAAGTGGTTTGAAATCAGATTTGTGAATTCAAATCTCATTAATGATGGTGAGACGACTGTAATACTGAAAGCGAAATTAACCACTGAATCTTATTTCAGGATCCATTCAGACAGGCAGCGGAAATACAACTTCACATCAGATTCAAACCAGTTTATTTGTTTGGAAGTCAATTTGTTAGGAAAACAAATCCAAATTTTTACAAACCCCATTCAAAAATCACATTAATACGTGGTTTGAATTCAGATTAAAATCAGATTCAGTGTGAACGCTCGGATCAGATTTCAAACCCATTTTAAAAATGATCTGATTGACTCATACTGACTCCCTACTGTCTGAACAAACTCTCAAAATGACAGTGGATCCCAAAGACTGAAGCACATCAGATCAAACCGGATTGAAATACAGTGTGAACAAAGCCTAAGAGCAGCAGAAGAAAAAACTCTTGATTTGAAAGACTGTCAGCAGAAAGTTACTGCATGTGTTCGGTCCCCGTTAAAGCACATTATTAGCTTAATACTCTCAGACAGCTGGGCGTCAAAAAATATGCATAGCATGTCGCAAGCCTGACGTCGACTTCAGTTTGTGATGTACATTATGGTCTAAGCAACTTGCTAGGCGCTTGTATTTTAACCACACTGGAAGTGGCCAGTGAGCTGTGAAACAGTCCCTGCTAATGATGTTATTGCACATAATATGACCACACTAATAAGGTGTTATATTAAGGGCCCTTGCATACATAATACAACAAGGGTCACCAGAATGGCACCGGAGGGCTCAAAGCAAAGGGAAACGCTTCCTGAGACATACTGAGATACAGTTCTTGAAGAAGTGTGTAGAAGGTGGCCTTGCTGCTTATCTGAAACCAGTTTGACATGTCTCTCGTGAGGTCAGGCTTCATGAGGAGGCTGGTTTGAATGCAGCGCATGAGGCCGGTCTTCTACCGCAGCACAATAAAAGCAGAGAGAGAGAATGCAGAAGACCAGGATTGAGCGAATCCAAATGGAAATGAAACCAAAAGAGTGACGCTCTGAATACAGGAAATACTTCAGATGAACAAATAATGAAGGGGGTTGTCCATGACTGCTAATGGGATCTCATGCACAAGCTCCACATGATGGGAGGTTTAAAAAAAAAAAAAAAAAAACGAAGGAAAAGAAAACACAAGGCATGCACATACGTCAATGTTGTGAGGACACCGCAAACCTATATTGGTAAGTGCTTCTGTATTATTTTCACAAAATTCATATTTTCAGGGATTTGCTTTCTTCTCAACAGGTCTCGATAAAGGTCAAAAATGGTTTCAACAAACCGTCACAATGCTAAAAATAAAAGAAAAGAAAAAATGTATCACATTTTAAACAGCAGGGCAACACAGAGAACAACTAAAAGAAAGAAGGCAGAACACTGGTTTATGAATGGCCATCATTTCTTGGCATAATCTGTCATATAAAAAAGTTTTCCCCGTATTTAAAAAGCTTCCGTGCCAAATGGAGGTCATCGAAAAGCCTCTTTTGTTTATATCATATAGTGTTACAAAACAAACGTATTATTAGGATGAGAAACTGAGGTATACCTTGTCGAGAGGTTGGTGGTTATCTGACAGAAACTCTGAAAGCTTTCAGAGGAAACACGTGTTGATTTGGGTTGTATCGTCACCCTTTCTGTTGATATCTGTACAGCAGCGTCACACTACACATTCAAAAAGCTGTTTCTTATTGGCATCACAATAGTCATTCATATGAACACATTAAATATGTGTCTCTTTTTTTTTTTTTTTTTTTTTTTACATGGACGTTGCCCTTTTTTATACTGAAATGACACGAGCGCTGTGCGGAGGACGAGTCTCGCTTGCTCCTTGAACGGGAAAGTTTCATCTCCAAGAAGAGAAAACGACTTCTTTTGTCGTCAGCTTATAATCCGTTCATCATTACCGGAGCGGCCCGTGGTAATATTTTATATATACACACACATACATGAACGGAGCTGGCTCCAGATAAAGCCCAGATTCGGCGCAAAATGCATGGTCTGCATTTGTTCCAACCACAAGTACAGGACAATCATCCAGCATGTCTGAAGCCAGCCGTCAGAAGAGCAGTCAACCACCATCCCGACGCATCTTTTCTGTTCGGTCAGCCCACAATTCACATGCTGATATCCTCTAGTCATAGACTAGACTCCTTTGGGGGATAGTCCACGTTGGTCACCATTGTTACAACGGTGACTATTTCCTCTGGGGCAGAGACGCTGGTCTGCCTCTGCATCTGGACCACACGCTCCTCCACGCAGCCCGCAGAGAGACGCGCCTCAGCTTCGTGGTCCCAACACTCTTCTATAGTCTCGCACAGCATGGCCAGACCCTGAGAGACACAGGAACACGCATTATAGCCAGCAGAATATTTCAAATCTTCCATGTTTAATTAGGTTTGTTAAATACCGGATGTTTCTGCCAGCACTCCCTGAATGTGGGCCGAAGCTTTTTATGGACCACCACCTCCTGCATGTCCTCTAGAGTGGGATGTTGGCCCACCTCCTCCTCGAATGGAAGCATGTACTCGTCAACTGGACCTTCGCAAACAATGTACAAATATCTTAGATTAGAACAATCCACCATCTGATTTTCAACAAAGTGTTAGGGGTATGCATAAATGACAAATTATCAGTAACAACAATTAAACAATATATTGCAAAGTGCTTAGGGCTTGTACGGACAAACAATTTGAGGCAAAAACTGCCAGTAGGTGGCAGCAAGTCCCTGACATTTCTCAATATGCGTTCTTCAGCGGTCTTGTGTTCTTGTGTAACGTCATCATCAGCTGCCAAAGTTCAGTTCCAATACTCAAGACCACAAGAAGAGAGGACGTGTTAAACTTCCCCGATGCGTCTTGATATCGAGGACGCAGCAATGCAAACTTGAGCACCGATCTTGCTCTAGAAGTCCCAGAAGTCATTGCGACTGGAGGTGGGAAGTGCAGCATTTTATTTAGATTTATTATTAAAGTTCAGAGAACTTATTTACCTCAGGAGTTTTTCTAAATGAAACGGTGAATATAAACATTACCATGGACATCTTAATAAAGGAATAAATACATTAAGAGTGTTTGTTTGCTGAAATTCGTATTAAAATCTGTTTTATTTATATTGTGCAACGTATATTTATAATGGTTTTATGCATAGTATATATTGTGAAAAAAGGAAAAACAATAAATCGTTGTATGAATGCTGTAATGTTTGAATAATTTTCCATTTAAAATGCGTGAAAGTCACGTGACCATCAGGAAGAACCAGGGAAGAACGCAGCATCTCATTTCTCACAGGACGCGTTCTTTGTTCTCGTGGTCTCCCGAGTTCGTTCTTCCGAGGACACCTGGCAAGACCGGTCTTGACAAGATCGCAAGTCCGTTCTCTGCGTTCTTGGAATTGAGAAACAGCCCCTGTCTTTATGAGTGATTCAATGAACCATTCATTCAAATGATTAAAACCACTTATTCGAATGGCTCACTTAGTTTGTTCAAATTGAACGCACAAATGAAGTGCTCTGGCTTTGTTTGGAATTATTTTCATTGGTGAAATAGAAAACAACAACAACAACATCATTTTGTCTGAAACATTAACTAATAATAAAGGTCCGTAGCCAGTCTGGTGAAAGGGGTGTTTTTTTTCTCTCAAAAAGTGGACCTTTTTGCAGTTATACGCCTCTTTTTCTATTTAATTATGAGATTTAAATACATTTTAAGCGCTATTTTTAGCTGGATTAGCTTGTCGGATAGTCATCATAACCACACTTTTTGATGTACCAAAATATTTCCTAGATTTAGAATAAAAAAATATGAAAAAATACTAATTTTTAAAATACAAATTTATTACATCATATATCATTAGAAAAAAAACAAGCCTATTGTCATTTATTAGGCAAATTATAAATAACAAACTGGCCAGCACATTAAACTCTCCTCAGTCAGAATTTGGCCATTAGAATAATAACAATAGAAAATAATAACAATAATGTAGAGCTTCACAATCTTTCTAGCCTCTCGTAAAAAAAAAAGTACATTTGAAAATTCATGAATAACAACAATTATATTCAAATTCAATTTTAATTTGATGGTTTTCAATAGGTTATTTTCACTATTTATGATGACATAGCAATAATATGAAGTTCTTGTCCACATTTGTGGTCAAACTCCTACTGATATTCATTTAAATGACATTCTTGTTTGATATTCAGAGGTGTCGTATAAAACACAACAACCCATACAGGGATATAATAAAAATAATGAATAATAATAATTTATTTGTATATAGCATCTTTAAAGCTTAATTCTATGTTTTGCTTTATAACTTCCATTTTAAGGTCATTCTAAAAGGTTTTATCAAGCAGTAAGTGAACTAACAAAGTGTTACATACTCAGAAATGTCTGCTCGCACATCATTAAATCAACAAATACAATAATATGACAAGGACAAAAATTTCAGACACCATTAAAAAAGATGACTTGGTTTAGGATTATTTTAATTATTTAACTGTTCTGCTTTTCTACAGTTTTTCCAAATAAATAACGTGTTCAGCTTTCTTTCAATGTACGTTAATTTAATAATTGTATGTCTTCTGTTTTATCTTTCACAAGAATTTCTCACAACTGTCTTCTTTATCTTCAGCATACACTGTGCAGGTGCCCTGGCATAATATGCATTATGAAAACTTTCTATGCCAATAAATAGGAATTTAATTGAAAATATATCCCTCAGGTTTATACATCTATAACTTTTAGCATAATAGGGAGGATTTCTTTTTTTAATAATCCATTCAACAGCTCACTTAATTATCTCCAGGGTCACAGGAATTATTATAATGTTTTATAATAACATATATGATAATATTCAAAGAATTTGTTTTTGACTTCAGGACATAAAAAATAATAAAGGCAATAAGTTAATTAAAAATTACAATTGATGCATAATATGTTTCCCCACCGTGTAAATATGTTTATTAAGAGAACTGTCCTTGAAGGAAACACTGGCATCAAAGTATTAAGGGATTTTGGAAACCCTTGGGTCAAAGTTTTGCTGGAAGAATCAAAACATGTTTATATGCACATCAAAAAATTGAATGATGCAACTACTGACACAAACAGACATACATACTGTCTGTTTGTGAAAATATTATCCTGTGCTAGCAACAAAAATGAAAAATACTCAAAAGAGGACAAGCTTTGAACAAAATGGCGTTTAAAACGTGATCTTCTATTAAATCCCATCATACACTGCACTCAATGAGGTCACAGCAGTCACAACAATCCCTGAGGTTTGCTTCATAGTCCAAATCTGATCAATACTGTTCCATTAGACCAGGCAACAATAATCAATAACGTCGAGTGTACTGCACTTACAGTGACAGGGATATTCAGGAGCCCGAATGCCGATAAAACGCACTGAAATTACACGTTTTCGGCGAGTAACTCAAATGTCAATCAAATTTTAGCTATATAATATGAGATACAACTACAGACTGTGATGTCATAATGCTGTAAGAGGAACTTCTGAAAAATGAGTACCGTCAGAAGCAGTGCAGCGAGCCGCCAGCTCCCACAGCACCAGCCCCACCGCATACATGTCTATCCTGAGAAAAGCGTCCCGCTGGAAGTTGATCGCCCCCTCTAACACCTCTGGGGCCATATAACGCCTGGTTCCCACCTAGGAGCACACACAGATCATTATATGATCAGCATAACAATAAAAAAGGGTGCATACATAGTCTCTTTTAAAGAGTACATCACTAGCGAATGATGGTCAAATGTCCATCTGTCAGAGCAACTTTACATTAGAGGATATGAAAACGTTATATATGTATATGTACTGAGGAACCATGGGTAATTTACTACAAAGTCAATGCAATCAAAAAGCATTAATTCCGTCAATTCAGCCCTGGTCTGAATATAAAGGTCCCGCCAACTGTGATTTATAGCTTGTGTCAAGATCCTGTGTTTTGAACTTGTTATATAACACAATAAAACAAGAAAGCTATATTTGAAAGTAGATTAGACTTGTGCTTTTTATTAAATTACTGATTGTTTACCCAAACACTTCACACCGCTGTTAAAGTTGTGAGAAAGCTCAGAGTTAAGAGTTGCTTAATTAATTTGTTTCCTTGTTCTTATGCTTTTAATTGTTCAACGCATTCATGATTTTATTAACACTTGTTTACTTTAATGAATTCTTGGAAAAATGTCAAGATGTGTTTACCTCGTTTAGAAACACTTGAAGGCTAAATGCCATGGTTTTAAATTGAATTTGTTAGCATTTTGGCACGGGGAATGAAATTTGCTGCCGATATGCTATTGACTATTGTTATTCTGGTTTCGTGACCAGTCTATTATGTAGGCAGCACGTTCGATTTTATGATACAGCCTCTGATACTCCTCCACAGAATCATATTCAACACTGCCAACCCTCACACACACAATGGGATCTGAACAGCTGTTTTAACTCTTACCTGCCCATGCGTGTCCCCGGCTGACTTCCCAGCCTCAAACTTTAAAGCCAATCCAAAATCAGCTAAACAGGCTGTCAGGTTTGTCTTCAGCAATACATTCTTGCTCTTAAAATCTCTGTGAACACATAAGCCAAAGTTTAAATATGCTAAAACAGCTTATATTGATTAATATATTGTATTGTATTGTATATTTTATCAATAGCCATGTTAGCTTAACGTCTTGACAAAAACAATACTGAAAAATGCAAACTTAATAAAAATACATCAAAACCATTCAAACAAATGCATGCACAAGATACTTACATCAGACTTTTACATAAATAAATATATGATAATATTTTAACTTAATAAAAATACATCAAAACCATTCAAACAAATGCATGCACAAGATACTTACATCAGACTTTTACATAAATAAATATATGATAATATTTCTAAAGATTGCTTTAAAAAAACAAAAACCCTTTACATTCTTTAAGCGAGTCGAAAAGCAGGACAGTACAAAAAACATCTGATAAAGATATTTTAAAGACTATTTTTAAGATTTTTAAAGGTTCAAGACACCCTGGAGTACTTTTTTTGTGATGTTAACAGATTTGTGTGTGTTCAGCATTAATTAAGATAACATTAGCACCTGTCAGCTTTAATTGTGGGGAAAAATGGATCATTAGGAGCTTTTGTCAGCTAATTTCATCTTCTGGATTTAAAATAATTATTGGGGGGGGGATCAAAATTGGTGATGTAGCTCGCATCTTCTAGTGGAGGGATAATGCGTCGGTTTCTCATTATTATTTAAGTTTTCCTATCCTATGAGAAGACCCTGCTTCCTAATTATTCATGACTGCACGTGCTTTCTGATGACAGACTAATATGGACAGACCACAGACCTGATAAGCTGTGAGACAGCGCACGACATGAAGTATATAGCTGTTTATGAAGGCTTGTACATGTTTGTTTCCATGATACAGGGAGTTTGTTGCATGGTTTTCACAGCGATGCTGTCAGGGCCACTGATACAGCCAACCTGTTTGTGTGCAGCAATGATTTTTGTCAGGAGAGCTGTTTGAGAATTAGAGAATGGCGAACTTTGTCTTTTATTAGTTGAGTTCCTTACCATTCAGACACATCGCATATATCCGCACATGTTTAATATCTCCAGATTACCAGCAGGGCTTCTCATTTATAGCATTTATATAAACATGATTATCTTTAAAAATATATAACAAATTATGGTTATATATTATATAAAATTGTGAACAGCCTATCATATATGTAAAGGCATTAAATTACTTACTGTTTATTTCTTTGCATTTTAACTTTGTAAACTATAAAATCATGCGTCTCCTCACATTTTGTATTGGATTAAAGGAAGCCCTCCAGATTTTTAAAAATTTGTGACTTAAAATTTGTTTATTTTTAAATATTTTCAAGGTGCATAATGTTTATTATGCCTGCTTACATGTAGTATTAAGATGGCTTTTTGTCAGTCTGATCACAAGTGAGTAACGCAATTTACAACTAAAAATGTGGTCTAAAAAATGACTTCCAGAAGCAGTCTAAACACCTATGTGGTCAAAATCCCCTTACTTACTTTTTATTTGCTTACGTTATGCATGTCTGTTAACCACTTGTTATCGAATAACTGAAAACGCAGGTGAGACAGAGATGCATTTCTAACCTGTGTGCGATGGCCGGTTTGTGACCATCTCGGTGTCCTGGGAAGTCGGAGTGCAAGTAAGCCAGTCCTCGAGCCATGGTCTGAGCGATGTGACACAGCTCGTTCCACGTCACTACGTTGGCCTTCAGGTAATCCGTCAGAGAGCTCTGTGGATCAATCACAACTGCGCATCAGCCTGCAGTACAAACATCTTAAACCTTTTAACTAACAATAAAAAGAAACAAAAGTAAAAACTCTGAAATAATAGGAAGACCGGCTGCTAATAAAGCAAATTGCAAAGTATGCTTGCACTATGACATATATTGACTCAAATGACTTGAAATGTTTTTTTTTATGAAAATTATTTCCTTTGCACGACTGAATCCAACCAGGCAACAACATGAAAAATGTCACTTTTGTCACTTCATTATTTCTGTCTCTTGAGAACAGCTCAAACAAAAGACCTCTGTATCTAAAGATTTTATAGACAAACTGCAAATTTATGGAGAGACAACCACATCAATAGCATTCAAAAATAGCTGTGTGATGCATTAATTCTCTTTCTCAGCCATCAGTTTCTATCATGATTATTTTAATATACAAGCAAAATTAAAGTCTTATCCAAATTCATGTAAAATAAATCAAAGACTTTAAATATCATTAGCAAAAAGAATATAACGATATGTGATGGCAGAGAAAAAGTAAAATATGGATCTTTTAAAGTGTGAGCTAATGCGGATCAGTTGAATTGGGCTCCAGACCTTCTCATGGTAAGCCGTGATGAGCCACAGCTCAATGTCTAGGTTGCTCCCTCTCTTCTCGGCCCCGATGAACTGCAGGATGTTTTCATGCCTCATGCCCGGCACATTGTAAATGTCATACTCGTTCTGCCAAGACAGTTTGTCCTGAGAAAGAAACAAAGTACATGGCAATTAGAGCAGTACTCGGGTCAATATGGGGAATCCCCTGAACAGTGATCCACTAGTATGTTAACATCAGTAGAGCTGCTAACTGATCATTATAACAAGTGAAAAACTAACTTAGAGACTTAGCTGACATTCACAACCAACTCAGATTATGTAGGCAAGCAATTATTTACTAGAGATTTGACTCTAGGTAGTGGAGGGAGGCAGCTTTTCTAAGTCTAAGAATCTCAATTTACAGATACCATTTCATGAAACAAATATGTATTATTTAATCTATAAACTGATATATTATATCATATATATTTGACAAATGTGTATATTAAGCAAATATAGTACTATACTTTTTAGTTTTTTCTTTATATCTTTTTATTATAGTTGTTGCAGAAATAGAAAAACAAAGGAACAGACAGACAAACCCATCATGAAACAATAATGACAATAATGTAAAATAAAGCATGAAACAAGGGAAAATAACGACCTACAAGACATATATTACCCACAAAAAGACACAGCAATGGATGTAAAGAGAGAGGAAAAAAAATCAGATCTTCAAATCTTCAGAAATTAAACAACACTACTAGTATTTATGGTGTTTTAGAAAAAAAAAGACTGAATCCCACATTTCATCAAATTTCATAGGGTTCCCAGGAGTGGTATATCTAATTCTTTCCAAATGTAAAGTGGAGATGAGTCCAAGAAGTCAGTCAGAAAAAAAGAGACCAAAACATTTTTTTTCCAGAAACAAAGGATAACTTTTTTAGCTATGATTATGTAATACTGAACAGGTACATTTCGCTTCCAGAAAATCCAGTTTCCAGAAAATCTGACCAGCCAAATATTGCTATCATTGGGTCAGGGAGTAAAACACAATCGTACACCTTAGCAAAGAACTAAAATATTTTTAACCAAAAACATCTGAAGGACCAAAAAAGATGTGCTAAGTTACCCTCAGCAGCTTGTGGGGGAAACCGAGGGATAGAATTTAATAAGCTTTTTTGTGTGTTTTTATGCCCTCAATTCTGCATGCATTTAAAAATGCAATATATACTTTTATAATGTAATTTATTCCTATGGTGCTGAAGTGAAAATTTCAGCACCCATTTTTCCAGGACAAAGAATCAGGAGATTTTCACAGATTAAAAAAAAAAAAACAGCATTTATTTGAGATTATAATATTTGATGAATATAAGTATTAATTTGTTTCTGTTAAATAGAGCTGAACAATATATTGTTTCAGCATCAATATCGCAATATGTGTATCCGCAATAGTTATATCGCAGAATTGGATTATTTATTAATGAATAAATGATAAAGATATTATTTTTGAAATGTTATTTTATGTATTATTTTACATTTAATTACTGTTCCAGGGTTTCTAGAGGTTTTATCAAGTCAAGTTTAAGACTTTTTTAAAGACCATAATAAATGAAATTCATACACAAGGCTAAACGCCAAAGATGTTATTTAATGGTCAAGTTAAAACCTTAAAAAAAATTAAAAACAAATGTTAATAAGGAAGATAATTAAACAACAATAATATTAATACGTAAATAGAGGTAATAAATAAACATTTTTAAAACTTTTATTATAATATAATGTTAGTGATTGGATGGGTGTTGGCCCAACTGGGTATAGCTTTACATGGACATAGGAAAATTAAGACCCGTTGAAAATGATTTAAGACCTACAACACAATATTTTAGTGGATTTAAGACTTTTAAGGCCTAATTCTTTTTTTAAATTTAAGACATAATCCCCTGGTTTCACAAACAAGGTTTAAGGCTAGTCAAGATTAAATTGCATGTTTGAGCTGTCTCAACTCAAAATAACTTGCAGTGAGATGTCTTAAAATACATTAGCGTCATTTTTTTCTCCAGGTGCACACCAGTAATATACTTTTCTAAGGCCATTTTTATAAATTTGGCTTAAATAGATGCACTGCATAGAAAAATACCTGATCATCACATTTAATTTAATGACATCTTTCCAAATAGAGCTATTCAAATCATCTGGTGAAATTATATTCACATTGCAATATATATATATATATATATATATATATATATATATATATATATATATATATATATATATATCTCGCAGCAAAACAAAATATCTCAATGTCAAACTTTTCCAATCTCGTGCAGCCCTACTGTCAAACTATTAATTCTGCTGTTGTGACCCCTGATAAATTATGGACAAAGCCATCAATGTTTTTGATTATATGATTTATGATAATATTTTATTTATTTATTCATCTAAGCATTTATTTTCAGCTTTCACTGTGTAAATTACAGCTGTTTGTATGCATCTGGTTTTGAATCATTTAATTGAGTCATCTTTTCCACCAGCCTCTCAGCAATTAGAAATGGATTTATTAGGTTTAATTAAAATCACATTATATGCTAATGTTGCAAATGCAGTGCACATGTGCTTCAGAGGCTGACACATGGCTCAGCTCCACGTTTGGCAGTTTAATTGGTTAAGCAAGTTAAATTAATTAACTGATCAGCTTTAGGAGCTGAGTCTCTTCGTGCGGTACCTGAATGGGGAAAATCTTCACTGCCACATAGTCATTGAGCAGCTGAGCCTTCCACACACAGCCAAAGCGCCCCCTAGCTTTGATTTCCAACAACTGCAATGGCTTCTGGACCAGGGTGGGAGATGGCGGCATTGGTCCAGGGTCCTGCAAAAAAAAAAAAAAAAAGAAAATAACAAGGTGTTGGTTAAACAAATCAACGTAGATAAGAAGTTCTGTAATCTTCATTATTATTATTATATCTATCATCATTCAACATGTTTCACAGCAACACTGGCTGTGACTTACGAACACCTTATGGAGGGTTTTAGAGTGACGTTATTAACAACCATAAGATCATTTCAGTAAGATGTAACTAAAGGGCCATTCAAAGCGATTATTGCAGAAGGTCACTGTCCGGAGGTCAGACCCTAATATAATCCCATGACTCTTAACTAAAGCATCATCTATGTTTATTCAATTACTGCAGAACTGTGACCTGCTCTGTTAAGTGAGTTAAGGGTTGGTTCATGCTAGACTTTATATTCAGTTTCATACACTTCCATTCATACGCATGCAGTCGCAAGAGAATGGGTACACAAGCACATGCAAAGAGTCTGTTTGCACACTGAACTTGGAAAATTTGTTTGTTCAATATACAATCAAGTATAAACAATCAGATGCACCTCATGGATGGGCTACTTAAGTAGTTTCAGGTTCATTCTGTGTTACATAAATAACAACAAAAAAATTCATGTTTCTAAAAGGAGTTCATGTTTACATTTTTTTTGGCATTTTAATATAATTGTGTAAAATAACTGATGCTGTCTTCAGTGTGACAAAACATTTATAATGTCAATCAATTTAACATCTTTCCTAAACAAAAGTACCAGTTTTATAAAAAAGGAAAATAAAGTCATGCCAACATCCATTGTTATAGATTAGGAGAAATAAAAAGATTGTATCATACCAAAGCAGATGTTGTCTGCATTAGGATTATAAACATTCTGAGCACATTTAAGGATCACATTTGTGGAAGAGAACTACTATTGTGTCATACATTTTATAAACACATGTCAATAATACTAGCTGTGGTGATGTGTAAAGTGGGTTAAAGGTGGGTCATGTCATGCAGCTGAGCTGCATAAAGCTTGGCCAGAAGGGGCTTATGGGAGTTGCAGTTCAGAGCTTGTTAAACGTAATCCATAGCTTCTGTAAGTGGACCACAGATTTGATAAGCAGCTGACCTAGTTTGTGGGTAAAATGCACTGGCATGCCATTACACCTTGAAGGCTTGAACCTTTCTGTACTTGCCTACATTTAAATGTACGAGTAAGCTAAAACCCAGTGTACACCCAGCATGACCTTTTCTGACCAATTACTCTTTGCCAGCAAAACACAAGAGTCTGTTTTCCACTTATCAAACGGATCCCAGTTATTAAAGTAAACCAGTGTAAGAATTAGGCATGGGCTGGTATAAGATGCTCACGGTATGATAACCTTGTATAAAAACATCACGGTTTCACAGTATTGTGATGACTGCTCTAAAATAAGTTATTTTAAAATGTCTGGGTAAAAAAAAAACGAAAAACATTTTCCCCTTTTGTACACAATATATTTCATTTTTAGAAACATTTAATGCATTTTGGAACAGTACACGTCAAGCTGAATAATGTAAATGAATCATTGACTTCTGCTGTCTTCATTAGTTTCAAAAACACCGATTTTTTTTTACAATTTAAAACAGCATCTTTGTATATATTTTCTGCTGTTGTCCTAAAAAAAAAAAAAAAGAAAGTCTTACATATACCGTAGGAACGGTATAGCAGAATATTTTGGCAGTTTTAAAACCTTGACTTTTCCAAACCAAGGTAAACCTTCAAAACGATTATCGTTCCATGCCTAGTAGGAAGGCAATATAGATGGTGCCTGTAGGCACAAATCCAACCTCTGCTGCAGTTATAGCCGAGCTTAGAAAAAAGCTCTCCTGATTGACAACTATACAAATTTAACCTGCAAATTTCACATTGAAACAAAAAAAAAGGTGTGTCAATGTCTGAATATAAAAATGATGCAAAATAATACATACATAGAATTAGAAGAAAAGGGATATGTTCTTTACAAGTCTTGAGAGTTTCACTCAAAAGCTCTTTAACAACCTACTTCCCTTTGTTATTCTTAAGAGCTGGAATTGAGGGGAAAAAGCAGCTTCATTTGGCCTCCTTTTGAAACAAACGCGCAATAAGTAGGTAGGATGAAGAAAAGCTTGTCCACAGAGCACCTGCTGGATTGTGGTTTGGAGTTCAGGAAAAAGTAGGACAAATGCAGAACAGGCATGTTTTTATATGTGGCCTAAATTTCCACCAACTGAACATGGTGGGGGGGGGAGGGGGGGGGGGAAGCACCGATTGTTCTGAACAGAGACTCCTTAGCATATGGATCTGGGTTGTTAACTAACTTTTCCCAAGTCCTCAAGGAAACGAATGCCAGAGAAAAGTACATCGCATGACTGTGGGTGGGAGGAGACGGGGTTAAAGAACAGAACATCCATCATGCAGAGAAGAAAAACACAAAACAGTCAGGACGCAGGCGAGAAAGTGAGTACATCTGAGATGGCAATGCTTCGCTGTTACAGAAACCCAGAGAAACGACAAGTAATGAGGGAGGATGGAGGCACCAAGATCCTGAGGGGGATGTGAAGAAAACAACCCTGACCCTGACCTCACACACCTACACCCACGGGTCAGGGTCATGTTTACTTTTCCATTTTCCCAAACGTCAGTCACAGAGTAGACAGCCGTCATAAACATGATGACAATAGGTCTTACGGGAAGCGTTTGCCCCTGGGGCAGCGGCCGTGGATGGAGGCTTAGAGTGACATTTTTAAAGCATTCCTTTTCCAAAATAGAGAAAAAGAAAGAACAATGTAGGTAATTTAAGAGGGATATCTACCCAGTGCCAGTGGCAGATACAGTATGTCAGTGTGCAGGTTACTAGAGGTTTTGCATTTTTTAAAGGGCACCTATGATGAAAATCATCTTTTAAGAGCTGTTTGGACAGAGCTGTGTGTAGGTATAGTGTGTTCACAGTCATGTTGGGGTGATATAAAGACAATAGGTCTTTTTTAAAAATTTTCTGACGTTAAAATACGATCCAAATCCCTCCCATTTTGAGGCCAACTGCAACATGACCCGGTTTCCCTGCCCACCGAATTGATTGACAGCAACGTATTAACATGTCTCTGTAGTAACGCATAATCATATTAACAAGACAGGACGTGCGCAAAGCAACTGCGATTAAAATATCTGTTCAGCTCGCTGTGATCATCAATCATCATCAAATGTGATCAAGAAATTTTAAAACTTAAAAGTTTAAAACGTTTTTAAAACAGTCATGTTTGTAATGAATTACAGCGATTTTACCGTCTTTAACACCACAGCCACATGTCAGTACAATTATAAAAGAAGACGCTTAAATCCTGGTTTGTGGACTTTAAATCAGGTTTATTTTGTACATTAACATAACAGTTATTCACACAGCATTGGATATTAAAGTGTATCTTTTCACATTTGTTTGCGAAAACAGTGCAAAGTTCAATGCGCACACTGTGTGTGTCTGTGAACTTTGTAACGACATTGTGTGTGACTCATCGTTGTAACTCCACAACAAATACATCAAATAATCATTGTGAAAGTTCTTACTGTAGTACTTTTCACAAAGGTTACGTGAGATCTGCTTCCTTCATGTCTGTCACTGTTCTGTTTATCTGATGCAGCCGGAGATTGAGGCACACTGACAGGCACATGGAAACGGTGGACGGGGAGAATAAGCATTAAAGGCACAGGAAACAAAAATAGCTACATTGTGTTCAGAGCAGAAAATTCCAATATTCTGGAAGGTATAATAAATAATCTGATGGGTGTTTTGAGCTGAAACTTTCTGGTGACACAAAAGACTTATCTTAAATCTTGATAAAGGGGTAAAATAGGTGCCCTTTAATGTCTGGAAAAACAAACCATTTGGTTTGCAGTAATACACACATTTAGAGCCATCCAGTGTGTATGTCCTCATTTCTCATTTTTCAACTTGAATTTGAATACACATAAAAAAAGAGATAATTTAGGTGATGTATTTTTCATATTAATTTTCAAAAATGATCTGTGCAAATCCCTTCTCATTTGTTTTTGCATTCAGCCCACAAGGACATTATCATCACATCCATTCAGACAAAATAATTAAAAGAAAGTATTGATGTGAATAGCTTTGAAAGATTTTAAATCTCTAAACGAAATTATATTGCGAATCAAATTTCTTTATATTGCACTGCATAGAAAAATGAATCAAATTTATATCTCCTGAATGAAAGCAACCCCAAGGTCGACTGCTTACCAAGACTTGGTAAATGCAAGTGCACCTGGGGTAACAGTTCAACCTTGACATTTTAGGGGGCTTCAGATCTCTTGTGAATTATTTAAATACAGTTATTCATTTGGAAGACACATTTAGGCCAAGAAGTTTGCTTTAACAAATGAAATGGTAGCAAAATATATACAATGTAACACAGAGATAAATGCTTACAGAACTAAATGGACTTTTCAGAGCCAGAGTTTATCTTATCAGCAATGACACAATGGAGAAAAGCATCAATGTGATGTATTGTATTATAGCTTCAGGATGGACTAAATCTCCACAGCAGTCGAGCAACAATCGTTGGCTCAAGAAACACTGAATTGTCATTTGATTTCCTTTTGGGCTTCCCAACATTTCTGTTCAATAACCCTCTAAGAGCACAAAGTGATTTAAAAGGTTGTAAAAGGGCAACATCTTACCCTTCTGCAGCTGTTTATCTTTCCCTTGAGGTCCACTTAATGTTAGTCAAGATTTCCTGGACCAAAAGTTAAACATCGTGGTCATAATAGAGTTTTTGTTTTTCAACCATTATCAACTTTTTTCCTGGACCCAAGAATAAAACTATTATCTCCTTTTTTTCTCCTTGTTAGGGTGATATGGAAAGGAAGTTTAAAATTATATATAATAAGGGTGTAATAGATCACAACCCACAGTTCTAAACGCACGTGACCTGCGAATTAATAATTTTTTTTTTAACTTGTAGGTTAATCCAACATTTATAACGGTTGCAGAGAGATCACCTCCCGCATCATTCAAATCACGTGTATGAAATCATTTTGGCTTTCCTGTAAAATATAATGATGACGGAAAAGGTTCTGGTGGGACCACCTAAATGCTTTCTTAGGAAATTAATTAAAGGTGTTTTCTATCACTGTTTGTTTAGCCTGCATTAATGCATTCAATGTAAAGCTGCACAATTAAACATTAAAAGATCATGATCTCAATTCAAACCCGTGCAACATGAATGATAATGATTTGCATATGTTTATTAATCCTTCGAAGCGTTGCATTCAAATCTGCGTTTGATCGAGAGATTCAGTTTTTACACTTTTTCAGTTCATTACAAACAATTAAAAAACACAGAAGTACTAGGATAATGGTTTATAGTTCAGATATAAACACTAATGTTTATGGTAAAGATTAAAATCACCGCTTATTGGAACTTGATGCTGGTGTATGTTGTAGCAATTACATTGTGTAAACAAATGGTGGCAACAAACAACTATCAAAATTATTTCACTGAATAGGTTTTCAAAAATGATCCACCAATAATGAAACAAAATTTTATGTGTAAATTGTTGAATAATTAATTGAAAAAAAAAAGCACAAGAAGTTAGATTTCTTTATTTAGCATTATCAGCAACGGTAGCAAATATCTTTTTCATATTGAATGTTTTCCCATTTTTTACCTGGTTCTTTCTTGATTTTTATTTTTATTAAAATTACAGGTTCTAAGTTATGTTTGTTAAAACCAATGGTTTTTGCAGTAATATTTTTGTATAAATGGAAAGCAAAATGACTATTGTCTGCTCCCTTAGAAATAATCCAATCCATGACTTAAAAACTGTAGTGTGATCCGAACCGTGAGACTTGTGATCCGTTACACCACTAATATATAATCACTACACAACCGCATTACTATTTGGATTTGTTTTAAGTTCTTTTTAACATACTGAAGCATTACCTCTATAAAATCCTTAAAAACCTTTTAAAAAATATTTAGCTGTGGCGGTTATTAGCTCAGAACATCTGTCAAGAAGCACATTCATGTAAAAGTAAATGCAGCTCAGGACTCACCAGGGCATATCTTAGTTCATTAAAGTTTTTAAAAGTTTAGCCTCTCTGGCCAAAACTTCAGATCTGGACCCTCACATCCATTAAACTGATCAAACCACAGATTTCTCACATATATATTGTGTGTGTGTTGAAATGGAGAATGTCCAAGTGGCAACGCAACACTGATGCAATATGACAGTTTATCATGAATTTTTCAGAAAAAACTACAAACGTTTCATATGTGAAGTAGAATAAAAGCACTTTAAGCTGTTCCCCATTCCCACATTCATAACATTCATCTTTGCATACATTTGCTGCATGCTTGGAGACGTGCATTTTTTAACCTCAGTACTGTGGTTTTACCATGCACCTAAATCAAGGGATCTCTGCCTGAATCCCCTGAAACAGAGAGGATTTCATTTTCTGTTATCCGTGCACTGAATGTCAGAACATTACAGATTGATGAGGCAATGTGCAGGGATAAACGCAAAATAAACCCAGTGGGATATTATAGGAAAATGGGCTAACAAAAACAAAGGGGTGCTTTTGATAGCAATGAAAAAGAGGTTTAAAATGAGATTCCAACATAATCTTGAGGAAAAAAAAAAAAAAGATGAATGAATCAGGCTTCTCTTACCTCTATCATTATATGAAAGGCGTGCTAGTTGAGGAAGGAAAGAGGAAATCAAGCGTTAGTTTTAGTTTAACGTATAGGAGATGAAAAGACGAGATGGGGAATTTCACGGTTTCTGAAAAAAATAAAAATATATCAGTTATCTTTTTATATTAAAAAATAAATTACTTGCCGATCTAACACAATAGAGTTCCTTTACTTAACCTAGTAAAATCTGTCCAAAAAGATTTGTCAAGCCAAAAAATAGTAACACAGTTTTGTTTAGTGTAGAATTTCACAAAGAATGTGTTTTCATTAGTTAAAATACAGTATTATTCTGTTTAATTTAAAGAGAATTATGGTGTGTTCATGCCTGGTTAGGTTTAGTTCCATTAAAACAAACTCTGTTAGTGTGGTTGTTGTCCGTGAACATACGTGCATAAAGTTGAAGTCAGAATTATTAACAATAAATAAATAAATAAATAATATGAATAAATAAAAAAAAGTATTTGTCTAATGTAAATCTAAGCAACATATTAGCTAAATATTTCCCTTTTAAAGAGAACAAATGTAGTCAAAGGCTGCTGAACCTCTGTCTGAAAGGCACTTTTAAACAACTATATAATGAACTTGTTTGAAATTTAAATTTTGTATTTTTTTCTCTTTGGAGTAGAAATGCAGGAAAAGAAATTAACTTGCGCGCACAAAAGACACAATATGTGATTGGCCCTTAGTTAATCTATTGTGTGTGATCCTCAGTGTACAAGCTTGCAACTTTAAACTTGAGCACAGTAGGCATAACTTTGTTTAGTTGCAGCAGTTTTGTTCCATGTAGAAACGCGGTGTTGAGAAGCCTTTATGATTAATTAACCGTGATGAATTAAAGCACGGTTAACAGTGAAATCGGTTAATCATTACATCCCTATTAAATACATTCTAAGAAAAATAGCTGTGTTTGCTTTGCTAAAGCCTCTTAGTGGTCTAAAATCAATAAAATAAAATAAAAATAATAATAAATAAATAAAGGAACAAAAATACAAGTATGAACACACAATAAATGTAAGCCATTCAGAGGCTGACTTGACCCATAGCAAAATTAAATCAACTAAAATATTGCATTGCATCTGTTTATCCATCCAATTAAATGTATTTGTTTATTTATTTATTTTGTTTTGCAGTCTGGTTTTGTGCTGTTTGTTTTAGATAAAAACCCTTAAGGATACAGGTGTGAGTCTCAAGTATATGTTCTAATCAAATATCTTGCCTTAAACAATTTTAGTTTTTTACTTGTTTGAGATTTTTACTTATGTAAATGAATATAAATGGAAAGAATGAACCTTCTGCCCCAAGGACAACACTCAGCGGTTGCTGCTCGCACCTGAGGCTAAATTTGCATGTTACAGCAACTGCCAAACTTCCACAAAATACTAAGAGACCTCACCAAATAAAACAGACAACTGGGAACATTTAAAGATCTCAAAAATAAAGCAAAATGTATAGTTTAAAGAACATGGGGCACAAATCCTTACTGCTCAGGGAGAACAAAACTCTCCATGCATTCTCATTAACAGACTCACTGTAGAACTGAAATCTCCTCACACTGCACGTATTCCTGGCCGGTAACACGTCAACAAGACTTTAACAAAAAAATGACAACAAGAAAATAGAGTTTTTAGAGCTAAGTTGCAGCACTTAACACACCATGCCTCTCCACCTACTAAATAATATACCGCATAATGCACGTAACAAAAAAACAAACAAAGAGGTGGAGGAAAAAGCATCTAAATGGTTATTTAGATCAGGAGTTCCCTTTTCAGCCCGCGACCCCTAAAATAACAATGCCAGTGACTTGCAACCCCCAAATTCCCCAAAAGTTGGTTATAATATAATATAATATAATATAATATAATATAATATAATATAATATAATATAATATAATATAATATAATATAATATAATATAATATAATATACAAACATTGCGGACACAACAATTGGACTATATGAACACGAGCATATTGATAACACAAAAAAGTGCAACAGTCTAACCATATAATTTTTATAGCCATATATTTATTTGTTTAATTTAATATTAACCTCAACTAATGAGACTGGTGTGCACAATATTGTCTGCACAAGTCTATTCTTGGTTTAATTTTGGAGACCGCTACTCAGAGATCATTCTCAACATTCAGTTGTGACCTGTGTTTTTTTTATGTATTTGATTGCCATGAAGGCATCACAAAGTTTAACCTGGTGCTATAAAATCAATCTGCTGCAGCTGACGCTAGTGCCGTGTTGTTAATCTAAGGTAAACACACAATTCTTTGAAAGAAATTTTTTTGCATTTTTCGTTTGCATGTTTTACTATTAAAAACTACTATTTTTATCTTCTGTGGGTTATGGTTAAAATATGGTAATTCTAATAGTTTAATAAAATTTATTTGACTTTTAGAAATCATCAAGCGACCCCCTGTCATTGGGACACACTTTGGGAACCACTGATTTAGATAACGATAAAAGTTGAAAGGCAAAATTTACACAACACTAAAATAAGTGTAGCTCAGCTGAACCGGAATCTAAAGAAATGAAAGCAAGGTAATGAGTTTTACATGAATCTCCAGCATCTGACCTCATGACCTGCAAAATGCATGCAGCTGCCTGAATGTCCGTTCCTTCCTGAAACAAGACATTCCCTTTCTCGCCATGAAGCCAAGCACTTAATGCGGTTGAAACACACTGTGCTCTCTCTCCTGAGGGGCATGTTGGGTCTTGGGCCCTCGCAAGAAAACTGTTAAATAATCAAGAAGCCTCTCTCTGCCTTCTAAATGTTATGTATGAGGCTCTAAAGTGGAGGCTGGGGGCCAAATGTTTCCAAAGAAGACACATTATTTTTAACTATACGTTTTAAACCGGCCTGAGAATTGATGGGGGAACATTTCAATCAGTGCTATTCAAAACAATGCTGATGACAACTGCTAAAGGTATCATAAAATGAAGCTTATTTATGGTAATAAAGTGGCCAATATAAATGCACGGTCGAACACAGTTCACCTATCTAAATGGGATTTATTGAGGATTTATGGGTTGCAATCGAACCGCTTAGAGATAATAACATCAATGAGAAAATAAACTAAGTGACCGAGTTACAGGAAAATTAACAAAAAGCAAACAAATGGTGATAAATATCAAGTTAGGTAGCTCACAAATTACTCATATTTAACTTGGCCTGCAATATAAATATTTAAGTTTAGCAAAGATTAGCATAAAACACTACAAAGAATGGGTATATCACAAATGCAGCAACCACACGGCAATATTAGCTCTTTTGAAAAAACAGAAGAAAGCAAAATATTATTTATCAGCATACACTGAGCAAGCAATTGGACCTTAATGGTTTCATCATTGAGAAGAAGAAAAAGAGCTGAAGTCTTTTTCTGCACTGAAATGTACAATCTTATGAAACACGCATTCAAGAGAAATGACATTTCTAAGCATTTCATAGCAAGCAGATTTCTTTGTGGCACTTTGTGAAATGTCACATGTTCAGTCAACAATTTATAAAATCACTTCTGGCAATCTCACAATGTTTGTGACGCATTAGAGTGACAGCTTTAAAGCTTGAGTGAAAATTCTTGAGAAATCATCGATTAAAACAAAAACAAAATGAACACGTACTGCCATTCAAAAGGTTTGAGGTCAATAATAAAAGACAAACAACAAGATTAAAACTATAATACCGTAAATTCTGATTATGAAATATAATCTATATATAACAATATAAAATAACTTCCAGTTGAATAAATCCACTTATATTTCTAAATATTTCTATTTTATCCAGGATTCTTTGAAGAAATGAAGTTCAAAAGAAAATAAATTTTTAAAATATAAATATTTACAATGTAAAAATATTTACTCACATTTGATTAATTAAAGGTAACCATGCTTAATAAAAATATTAATTTATATACAGTTGAAGTCAGAATTATTAGCCCCCCTGTTTATTTTTTCGCCTAATTTCTGTTTAAAGGAGAGAAGATTTTTTCAACACATTTCTAAACTTAATAGTTTTAATAACTCCTCTCTAATAACTGATTTATTTTATCTTTGCCATGATGACAGTAAAAAATATTTTTACTACTTATTTCTCAGGACACTAGTATTCAGTTTAAAGTGACATTTAAAGGCTTAACTAGGCTAATTAGGTTAACTAGGCAGGTTAGGGTAATTAGGCAAGTTATTGTATAACGATGGTTTGTTCTGTAGATTATCGGAAAAAAGAGCTTAAAGAGACTATAAATTTTGACCTTAAAATGGTTTTTAAAAAAATTTAAAACTGCTTTTATTCTAGCCAAAATAAAACAAATAAGACTTTCTCCAGAAGAAAAAATATTATCAGACATACTGTGAAAATTTCCTTGCTCTGTTAAACATCATTTGGGAAATATTTAAAAAAAGAAAAAAAACTCAAAGGGGGCTAATAATTCTGACTTCAAACGTTTGTATATATATATATATATATATATAAAAACAAAATCAGCAGTGCATATTTAATCTAACATCACCAAGCCCCCTTACATTTTAATAGACCACTTCCCACAGTCCAATCCATAATTCGTCCAATTTACGGACAAAGGCACCATTAAAAAAAGTTGCCAACACACTTTCATTTTACCCAAGTGTTGTTATAGTCCCTGAAGACTTTTGACTGCTACATTAAAAGCTAATAAAACTTCTTCCATATCAAAAACAAGTTTGGGCTGATCATGATATTTGATATCAGTAGCGCTGCAGGGATGGTTCATCTGTCAGATCTGGCCTACATAACACTGAAACTCAATCGGGGAATTCCAAATGCTCACCTGACACAAAGGTAACCCTTTGTGCAACCATACAAGTCCCATAGCTCACCCCGACACACGCGCTTGTAAATGCATCTATTCAGAGCTGCCAAAGATGTCCTGCAGTGCTCAACAGTAAGGATTTTTCTTTCCCGCTGGCCCAGATTCTTCGACATCACAGGCCAAATCTATAAAGATCTATTGTGTAGTTCAGAAATAGATGTGAATCTTAACACTAGTCCCACACAGAGGGTAAAGGTCACCTGATTGCTCGTGTCTTGTGTTCTGTCAGCTCTGTTATCTCGTGTTTATGGTGGGAGAAGAGGGCATCGAATCACAACAGCGTCCTGACAGATCTCGTCTGATTTCATCTGACAGTGCGTTTGAGCTTGAGCGAGTGTGACATTGAGCACATTAGATCCCTGAAATCACTGTCGTTCACATCAACAGGAGGTGCCAGCAGGGGAAATAAAAGCTCCCGATAGCACCGCTTTTAGTGGCAAGAAGAACCAAATTCACTGATAAGAGCAGATGGACTTTACAACACTTTGCTGAATGTGATACACTGACATAAGTGTTTAAAAAAATGGAAATACACCTCTCATTTCATTAAATGTGAATTAAAACACATGCATTATATATTAAAGAGATCAAGTTACCTGGGTAGGCACCAGAACAGGAGGGTACGCCAGCTTGTGATGTCGATACATCCAGAAGGAGAGCAGGACAATGGCTGCAATGCCCATAATGGGCACGATGGAGTACAGAAGGGTACTGAACAGTGGCGGCTTCTGG